>JZKD02S1978485.1:213219-240281 GCA_000966675.3 Picea glauca | reverse complement strand
ATTATAATTCATAAAGAATCTTTATATACTTAGAGATTACAAAAGTTATTCAACAAGAGTAATGTATAGTAAAATTGAATTCCTCCCAATAATAATTACAAAACATGTACAAATAGCGAACTAATTGTCAAATATTGGAACTATAACCTCATGATCTTTGACCTCAGGAACTATGACCTCGAGAACTATGACCTCGAAAACTTTGACCTCATGAACTATTACCTTAGGAACTATGCCCGCAAGAAATTTGATCTCGAAAAATTTGACCTCAGGAAGTATGACCTCAAGAAGTTTGACCTTAGGGACCATGACCTCGAAAAATTTAACTTTGGGAATTTTGATCTCAAGAACTAGGACCTCAACAAATTTGACCTACAGAATTGTGACCTTAGGAACATTGACCTCAAGAACTACGACCTCAAGAATTTTGACCTTAGGAACTATGACCTTAGGAAATTTAACCTCAGGAACTATGACCTCAATAACTATAACCTTGTGAACTTTGACCTCGTGAACTATGACCTCGGGAACTATGACCTTAGGAACTTTGAATTGAGTAACTATGACCTGAGGAACTTTGACCTCGGGAACTTTGATCTTCGGAACTATGACCTCATGAACTTTGATCTCAAGAATTATGGCCTCAGGAACTATGACCTCAGGAACTTTGACCTCCGGAACTATGACCCAAGGAACTATGTGATCTACAATATCAATACTTAGGAAATTAACTAGAATACGAAACAACAACACTAGCACCAAACTGAGAGAAAAATGACCATCACTTTATTTAGAATAGGAGGCAAGCTTATATATATGCATGTTATTACATGATGGCTTGAATGGGTCAAGCTACAACTAGCTTCTAACAACTAGTTAGTTATATTTGATCAACTACTTGCTTGGGACTTGTGCCCAACTATTCTTGTCCTCCAATAAGCTGAGAGAGTGAGCCTTCCAAGAATCCAATTAGTTGAGGGAGTGCACCTTCCTTTGGATTCACATGTATGTCCTTTGAGTTTCCCAATTTCTCATTGTTTAATCCAAGAAGTGTCCCCACTTCTGTCAGTAAATGAGGAAAATTCTTGTGCATGGAAGCTTTAGAAAACCATTTAGCATGAGCATGAGTTTTGCCTGTGCGCTCAACAAGGTAAGATGTATGTTGTTGATTATAGGTGGTGGTATCGAAAGTGTTAATTAAGGTGTCTTGTAACAAGGGAGACTAGAAATCAAGGATTAACTCGATGGGATGAGAGATGGTGAAATTATCTCTTAGCAATGGGGGTTCATAGTTTTTTAGAATATTTACATTCACCACATCATGAATTCCTAGTTGGGGTGGGAAGTTAAGGTGATATGTATTGTCCCCAATCTATTGGAGAACAATATAAGGGCCATAGTAGAGAGACTTCAGTTTGTGATGACGTTGGGATTTAAAACGCCGATGTTCCATGTAAAACCATACTTTATCACTAGGAGTAAAAACCATATGGGAACGGTGAGCATCATGACAGGCTTTGTGGCATTGTTGGGATGCCTTTAGTTCTTTATAGACTTGGGCATGTTTGTGTGCTAGATTCTGCAAAAATGAAAGGGTGGGTGTTTGTTCTTTCTGTTGGTGTGGAGTTCCAGAAGGATGCAAGGTGAGAGGAAGTTCATAAGGGGATAAAGGTTGATATCCAAAGTAGGCCTCAAAAGGAGAGATCCTAGTGGAAATATGTACAACATGATTATAACTATGTTGAATGACATGGAGGGTTGTATCTGACTATTTGGTTTTGAAAAATTGAATGTGAAGAGCATGGACAGGGCTACGATTAACTACCTTGGTTTGGCCATCTGTTGGGGATGGAAGTTGGTAAAATATTTGAGTTGAAAACCCAGTAAATCCCATAATTTTTTCCAGAAGGTGTTGAGAAAGCGTGTGTCGTGATCATAGATGATGTTAGTAGGAAGGACAAAGTGTGGCCAAACTTTATGAAAGAAAAAGTATGTGGTTTGGGCAGTACTAGTCATCTTATTCCAAGGGATAAAAAGATCCATCTTGGAGAAACGACAAACAATAACCTAGATAGCATCATGTTTTTTTAAGGTCATAGTTAAACCACTAAGGAAATCCATGGAAATAGAGTCCCAAGGGTGGGAAGGGAGAGGAAGGGGTTGATACAAACCAAATTTGTGATTGGCAAGTTTATGTTGACTACACAAGGAACAAGCATGAATGAAATGCTCCACTTGACAAGTCATATAAGGAAAAAATAAATATCGTTGCAAGTGCTTAACTATTTTTAGAGACCCAAAATGGCCACCATAGGAGGAAGCATGAACCTCTTTAATCAAAGTAAGACCATCTTTAGAAGTTGGGACACATAATTGGTTGAGTTTATATAGCCACCCATCTCTGATTGTATAATCCAAAAATGGTGTTTGATTGACCTCAGTGGGATCTTGCACATCATCCCATATCTTTGAAAAGAAGGGATTAGAAGCATAGAGAGGCTTCCAAACCTCAAAGGCAACACAACACACAAATAGAATTTGAAGTACCTATGTAGGGGGCCAGATAAGGAAATCAACCATTCGATTGGATGTGTATTTCTTGTATTTAATCACCAAATGAATCTATTAAATGTAAGAGACCCACTTTAAATGATGTTTCTCATGTATCTTAGCCCGAGAATTGATGAAAATCAATAGATGATGATATGTGTGGAGGATTGTTTCTTTCCCTAGGATGTAATGGCACCATTACTTCAATGCTTGTACCAGACTATAGAACTCTTTGTCATAAATGTTATAATTTCATTTGGCATCAGATGATGTCTCTGAGTGGTATGCAATAGGGTGTCCTCGCTATTTAAGAAGCACACCAATAGAATATCGAGAGGTTTCTATCTCAATCTTAAAGGGAGACTGAAGATCAAGTAAACTAAGTACAAGAGCATAACAAAGGGAATTTTTGAGAGCCTAAAATTGTTGTTGTTCCAAGGGAGATCACACAAATTGATTATGATTGGAAATTCGATGAAGAGGTTGTGCTAACTAAGATAAGTTAGAAATGAACCGTCGATAAAAATTAATGCCACCTATAGAGCACTTGATTTCTAGAGATAAGTGAGGCGTTGGCCACTGTGCAAGAGCTTGGAATTTAATGGGATCTGGGCTAACACCCTCAATAGAGACAAGAAACCCAAAATATTGAATTGAAGGTTTCCCAAAAGAAGATTTAGGATGTTTCACCTGCAGTTTGTGAGTGCACAATAAGTATAGTACAATGCGTACATGGAGTGAATGATCCTCCCAAGTCTTGCTAAAGACCAATATATCATCCAAATATATCACCACAATTTTTCCCAAATGTGCTCTGAAAATATCATTCATTAGCCTCATGAAAGTGGTAGGGGCGTTAGTAAGACTGAAGGGCATCACCATCCATTCATAAGGCCCAAATTTGGTTTTGAAAGTTGTCTTCCCTATGTCTATTGCATTCATGCGAACTTGAGGATATCTTGTTGTAAGATCCATTTTGGTAAAGAAGTGAGCACCCTTCAAATGATATAGTAAATCATCAATGTGTGGTAAAGGGTAACGATTCTTGAGTGTGGCCTTATTAAGAGCCTGATAGTTCATGAATAATGCCATTCCTTAGACTCCTTCTTGGGAATGATGAAGGAAGGAGAGGCACAAGGGGAAGAAATTAGTTGGATGTGTCCGGTATTAAGATGTTGTTGGAGATGGAATTCCACTTCCTCAGCCTCATGAGGATAAAGGAGATAAGGAGGAGCATTGGGAAAAGTCACTCTAGGAATAATATTAATGGAACAAATGGGGGGTAGTCTGGTGGGAGCAACAAAGAAATATACGAAGGATGTGAGGAAAGTGTCCATATCTGAAGTAAGGGCATGACAGGGGTTGTCTAGTTTAAGAGGGCACACCAAACAAAGGGAAATGGACTTGTCGAGATTGATTTGATGAACAACAAGTTGGATGGAAAGTAAGGTAGGGTATTTTAGAGAGGATGAGGTGAGGACATAGGTACAACCATCTTTATGAGAACGATGCTAATGATTGCGAGCATGGTATACAATGTGATGAAGTTCTTGATAAGGAATACCTAGAAGCACATCTATGAAATCCAAAGGAGACACATTGCAAAGAAAAATATCACGGAAAGGGCCAATGTAAAAGGTAAGGGCACAATTGTTGTGGATAAATTAGTGAATACAGACATAGACCAATCTCCCTAATTCGGGCACCTGAAACTAGAACAAAACGAAACATAATACACTCTTTTTCTTAGGTTCAAAAGAAACATAAAAGATATAAGTTGATACATTTTTAATCGTCATTTGTCCTCGCAAGTTGTAACTCCAAGTTCTCGATTAAATGTTTCATAAAAGTAGAGATCGGCAAGAGGAACAGACAAAACAGTGAAAGCAACCGATATATATATTTCTCAATGAACCTATGTAAATAGCCAAGGAAAAATAGACACAAATAACATTGGCAATCTTAGTTAGGAAAGAAAAATGTATCACTATATTAAATAATTAGAAAACAACTTACAACTGGTGCCTTGGTGTTGACAAGATCCTTCTAGCAGTTCAATGCTTCAATACACTCATAGCCTCCATATATGTCATCATCATCACATAACACTTTAGCACAACTAAATCTCTTAGGGCCAAAGTGAGATTCACAAACTCTCAATTACAAATCTGGATCTATTCTCAATTCACCATAATTTCATTATTCCTCTATTCTTTCATCATTTTTCCTTTGGAAGTTGCCTCTTTTATAGAGTAGAGAGGAAGCCATGAAGAGGTTAGGATCTCACCAAATTATGAGAGGTGGGTGAGATCCACATTGATTGGTAAACAACTCATCATCGAAGCTTCTCTTCTAGAACCGTTGAGAATATCTTCTTTTTCCTATGTCCGAAAGGTTGTCGAACCCTTATATATGAGCAAAAAGTGACATTGTCACACTTGGTAGTGATGCAGACTGTGACAAGTAGAGTTTTCGCAACTTGATAAAGTGAAACCAACGACAATTCTTTAATTTAGAGACTTGTTAGAGTTTCTTGTTTCCAAAATACTTCTTCCCAACTCTCCTTCCAAATTCTTATGCTTTTAAGGTGTCATAGAATAGATAGTATAAGTAGCTGCAACAAAATGTTGTGTAATAGAATACCCCCCAAAGTATGAAGTTAGAAAGTTTGATAGATGAAATACTTTTCCTAATGGGTATTGAAACAGAGAACATGTCGGTTGGAGACCCGTCAAAACACAAAGAAAAATGGAGTGCAATATTTTATCATCATTGAGGTAGGCATCCCCATACTCAGAATACAAGAGACTCTAAGCATGGTTGTTGATCGATAAATTGCAGATCCATGATTATCATTTACTAATGATATTTCCACTAAGAATACATTGTGGATCCATATCGCCATGATTTAATGAACTCATAGCCACCAGAATATACATTGTGGATCTATGAATTATGACAAGAACATAGCCACAAATCAATATAATGTGGATCTATGTGACAACATTACTCTGAATACTTCGCATCACAACCTGGGAAATTAAAATCAAAAGAAAATCCCACAGGGTCTTCACCTCGTTCTTTTTTTTTTGTAGTACAATTCTCACCATGTGAATAGATGTTTTTAGAGTCAAACATGGTAGAAACCACTTGATTATCGATCATTGATGTATATTGTTAACAAGTGCGAGAGAGATCGCCATTGATGTTAATGACTCTCAAGGTACTTTAAGTACAATCCTTTGAATGTGAATTGATGAGTTGAAGTCGAAAATTCAAAGAAATCTTAGGATCAAAGGTCAATGAAAAAAACCCTTTTCAAAAGTGAGGATACTTTCCATTAGGGCATGCAAGTTCTAAGGTATTAGTGTACCTTCTAAATCAACTTCCTGGATAATGATTTTGCATCGACAGTAAGTGATTCGTTATAGGAGGGCCTTGATGTATCCCCCATCAACGACATGAAACAAGACTCAAAATAATTTGTAGTGATAATTCATAATAGTTTTCTAGGAATGACTTAGGGATGGACAATGAGATTGCATGCTTAAATGACTGCAAAAAGGGGTGACACAATAGAAGGCTTAGATTGATTTTTTCTCGAACATTGACATAACAAAGGTTTTAGTAGCACTGACTTGATGAAGATCACAAGGTAAGATATAGATTCCCAAGGCATAATCGACAGGAGACAAGCAAATTTCCAAACTTCGACACAAAATGGTAGAAGATGTTATGTTCGAGAGTGATTGTTTCCATGAATATGGATTTGAAATACAGTTTCCCTTCCCAATTCCCCCCACCATGTTTGGTGAGTACCTTTTTATTTTTTAATGAGCTTGAGAAGGATAACAAATTCTCATGTATAAGCTCATCCTTCAGACAAGTCCCTCAGAGTATGTTTAACGAACCCTAGGAAGGAGTGGTTCGGTCCCTTATGGGCCTTCCATTGTATATTTTACAAGTCAAGAGGAAGTAAACTCGATGGTTTTTCATGTTTAGAGAGTTTGAAAAACATTTAAAGAAAACTCCAAAAAGTCCTTTTTTGTAAAGTTAAGTCTCCCAAGTCCGAAAAAAGTATAAAATAATCTAGGGGAGAATTCTTCTAGCGAATACATATGTACTTCTAGAGCATACATTTTTCGTATTTAGTCTAACAAGGCCGAAACAGGGGTAAACTACCACTTGAAATATGCCCTTTCAAACCTTTTAATGAGTGTGAAAGGAAGCAAGTTCACTCGGAAATATTTTCATTTTTAATAGGGTTTTGAAAATATCTTAAAAACATCCTTTTATAATTTGTTTTTGAATTTCTTAAAGTTTTTTCCTCAGAAAATGATAAAAATAATAAATCACCTTAGTTCTATGTTTCGTATGAATGTCCCTGGATGCACAAAATCAAACAAAAGTATTAATAGCACTTGGAACTATACAAAAGTGGTTAATCATATGAAAATAATATGCCAAAGAATATTCTCTTAGGTCAAAAAGAGGCAAAACTCATTTATTTTTACCATTTTACCATTTAACCACTTGGAGGTGGAGAAATAGTCTATTTGTGTTGAATTTTCAAGTGTTGATTCTGGACGATCCAGGCAACCAAATCCATATATGTTTGTTCCAGGTTGTTCCTCTCTTCCTCCCCTTTCAAATTTTATCCTTTTTAAGCATTTTATTTAGTCTCTAGGCATTTATGGGTTCTAAACCAAGCCTTAAATCGCGCAACAAGGTTGTCACAGACAACCTTTATTGAGGACTGCGACAATTTTTTTTCTCACAATCTTCTTTGTTGGGAAGCGTGACAATGTCACTCTGTGTTTTAAAACGCAGAGAAACAAGCACACAATAATTTTTTTTGCTTTAAAATATGGTAAGAAGGACCCATGAATTTTGAATTTTGAGTATGGATGAGGCTTGTTTATGTTGTTTGCAGGTGTTTAGCTGAAAAAAATGTTAGAATGGAGGGAAAGAGAGCATGAGCTCGAAATCAAATTTCTCTTCATAATCCAAATACAATGGTCGCCCTTAGAAGTTGTGGATTGCTGAAGTTTTTTAAGATCAATAGTATGAGGGCCCAGGTTCCTCTTCTAGAACATCTAGTGAAGATGTGGGATCCTAACTGTCAATTTTTTAAGGTCGGGGCCCACGATATTTCTCTTGAGATAGAAAATATATACTTCTTGACCGGATTATCTAGGTGAGGATAAAGGGTTTCTCTATCCAACTTTCGAGGAGGGGGTGTGAAAAATGAGACTCTCGTGACAGACCATTGTTTTTCAGGAGCTAGTAAAGGCAGCGGAAAGATCCCAATCCGTGATGTGAGAGGTCTCCCTTTAAGGACAATATTATTTAACATTGTACTGGTGGTTGGGAGTCAAGCATTCCATTTGGATACCAACACTAAGATGTAGTACGGTATTGACTGTATGGACCCTACCGTGTTTAACTGGGGTAAGGTATTGTTGGAAAACATGAAGGATCAACTAACCAAGTGTAAAATTGGTTGGTTGAAACAATTTGGATATGGATCCATTTTTATGTCCTTTTTATTGGAGAGAGTTCCTACCATGCGTCTTCAGAGAAAATAATGGGAAGAGGATCCCAACCCATGAGATCCACGTATGAAGAGGTGGGTAGAGATGATAGCCCGCTATGGTGGTGGACCAAGTGTATCTTATGATCGTTCCTTCTTCAAATGGTTGAATACCCAACTCATTATGATTGAGGATTATGTATATACAGGGGTAAAATTCCAAGGATACCCAGATCTTGTTCTCCCAGAAGGGCACTAGTGGGGTGATGCAGGTAAAAATAAAGAAAAAATGTTTTTCTTTAAATGTTATAGGTATTTTTATTTGTATGGTTGCTAACTAGATTTCAAATTGTAGACATTGGTCAACCGAGACACTATGGGGCTTCACCTATCCAATGACGGGCTGATATCAATGTCATGGTCGTATGAGACCAAGAGTTTGATGAAGAGATTAGAGAGATCGAGCACAACCTCTAGAGGTTGACTATGGATATCCCAGATATACAGATTGATGATTTGTCGTGTGGGGTCCAGCTCCACACTGTCGGAGTTTCAGGATGGATAGCCCATCTTCTTCAATGGTTGGCTCAAGCGGTAGTGTGCTACCATAAGCACCATCATTAATATCTATTAGTGGTCATGTTGACCATCATCATTTATGATTTCGAAAGCTACAAGCTTCGATACTTTTTGTAATTTTTTTTGAAAAACAATCTTTTTGAAAATCTTTAATACAAAAATGATTTCTATTTATGTTCTTATGGTGTGTACAATGTGTATGTGTTTTTATAAATGAAGAAAATGTCTATATAACACATAATTTGCTAAAGCATCTGTAAGCGTGTTTAAATATCTTAGAATGTGTTGATATTCTAAATAATCAAATTTCCTTTCCAAGAGGTGTACTCGTAAAAATATCCTTAAGAGTGTGGGGTTTCTAATAGAATAAATGTTAGCCAATTGTTGTACCACAAGTTGAGAATCCAATTATACAACCAAATGACGAATGCCGAGTGAAATGGCTTCGGATAATAGTTCAATTATTGCACTACATTCTGCAATATTATTAGTTGTGCGACCAAGAAATATGCCATGTAAACACATCAACTCGTCAGTGGGGGAATAGATAGCCCACACAACATATGCGAGGTTCTGAGTACTACAACTAGAACCATCAGAAAATCCCACATGAGGTAGAGAGGATGTTAACATATGCAAACCAAGCATGAATCATGATAAGAAGCAAACAAGAAACGCGTAATAATTTAAAAAAGAAGGTCACACCAAATAATGGTACAATATATACAAAGCACAAATGCATAATGACTCTAAGCATAGTAATTTTTAAAGTAAATCCCATTCTGAGGCTCACCCAAAGGAACACCATCATAATCGACTAACTCATAAGCCCCTTTTTCTAAGACACGTTTGACAATGTAAGGGCCATGCCATAAAGGTTCGAATTTACCTTCTCCTAGAATATCTCGATCCTAATCATATAAAAGGACCAAGTTACCTTCAGAAAAAACATGAGTTTTAATAGTCTTGTCATACTGAGCTTTGACACATTTCTTATGAGTTTCGTTATCCAAAGCGACATCACGATGATTTTCATCTAGTTGAGTCAAATGCAAAAAGTGTTCTTCCTCAATTGTTGTGTTAGGAAGTAATTTGATAACTAGTTTTAAGGATGGTATTTCACACTCGATAGGAAGAACAACTTATAAACCATAAACAAGTTGAAATGGAGTGAAACATGTGGTCATTTTAAATGAAGTACGATATTCCCATAACGCTAAAAATAACAAAGTATGCTAATTCGTCTTATGAATCCCTGTCATCCTACGAAGCATAATGGTCAAAGTTTTATTGGTAGCTTCGACTGGACCGTTGGCCTACGAGTAATAAGGAGTTGAATTTTCATGTTGTAAACCCAACTTGGACGTTAATTACACCATCATATGATTGTGAAAATGAGTGCCATGATCAGTGACAATAGCTTTGGGCACACCAAAACGAGTGATAATGTGGTTAAAAACAAAAAGTGTTGCAGTTTTCCTGGTATTATTGAATGTAGGAATCACCTCGACCCCTTTAGTGAAATAATCCATGGCAATAATGATGTATCCATGCCCCTCGACTGAGTGAAGGGTACATGTAATGAAGTCAATTCCCCATTTGGCAAATGGACCAACAAAAACTACAGGATGAAGAGGAGCAGGAGGTGCATGGGATTTGCAATTATAAATTTGGCACGCATGACATTTTTGAACTGCACGAATACAATCTTTAAATATGGATGGCCAAAATTATCTTTCCCTCAAAATATTTTGTGCAGTGGAATATCCAGACATATGACCACCACACACACCAACATGGAAATCGTTAAGTGATTTTTTGTATTCTTTGTGTGTTAGACATTGTTGAAAAATAGAATCGATAGTGTGACGATACAGGGTATAAAAAATAATGATATATTGGTGAGATTGGTATTGAATACGACGATCGTATGTACTAGACAAATCTGGCTGAAAGGTTTGAGTGTGGAGATAGATGATAATATCCCCACACCACGGGTCAGAAGAGTTGATTAGAAAAAGTGATTCATTGGGGATGGTCTCTTCTTTCAAACTCTCTGTTGCAGGAGAAGGAAGGTCACAAATCAACTCCACAAAACCTAAGGATTTCTTAGATTTGTCTCTTTCGAATTCTAAATCAAATTCTTGTAGGATGAAAATCCATTTGGAATATTCCCCCCCAAGCACCTGACGGGTCGAGATATGTTGCATGGGGTTACAATAAAAAATAACAATAGTTTTGCGAAGGAGAATATAATGATGAAAACGTTGGACTGTTTGAACAACAACCAAAGCCAATTTTTCCACATGTGAGTATTTGACCTCGGTTGGAGCAAGGGTTTTACTCAGATAGTAAATCACATGTTTGTCATGTGAATCATCATATTGAACTAGTACCATAGCAATGGTATTTTCAAAAGCAGTAAGGTATATAAAGTAGTCATGGCTATAATCAGGGGGGTGTAATAAATATGTATGGGTTAACACATGTTTTAGAGCCTCAAAGGATTTTTGAGCAACGTCTTCCCATATAAAAGGAACCCCTTTCTTAAGTAGACGAATGAAGACTTTAGTTATTTTTGCATAGTGAGGAATGAATCGATGCAAAATATTTTCCTTCCCTTGCAAACTTTGGAGTTGGTGTAATGTTAAAGGAGGAGGAAGATTAACAATAGCCTCAATATTCAAATGGTCAACATGGATCCCTTGCTTGGAAATAATAAAACTGAGGAGACGTCCCGATTCCACACAAAAAACACATTTATGTGGATTTAAGTGAATATTGTAGAACTGACATCTGAGGAAAATCGTACGAAGATGGGCTAAATGATCTTGATGGTCGAATAGAATGTGCAGGTAAATTGTCAAGATATGGTTGAACAATATGCTTAATATCATGAAAAGCGTAGGACATAGCTCTTTGAAAAGTAGCATCAACATTTTTAAGTCCAAAAGGGAGTTTTTTATAAGCAAAGGTACCCCAAGGACATATGAAAGAAATTTTATGTTGTTTTTAAGGAAGTATGTTAATTTGATTATAACCCGAGAAACCATCCATAAAGGAGAAAATTTCACTGTTCTCACAATAATCAACGATCTAGTCAACGAAAGGAGTCGGGTAATTATATTTAGGGTAATCCCTATTGATATCATGGTAATCAACACATACATGAATCGTACCTTGTTTCTTGTTGATCGAAACAATATTTGAAACCCAATCAGTAAGAGATACTGGATAGATGAAACCTGCTTTAAGAAGTTTTTCAACTTCCATTTTGAAAGCAACGACTTTTCTAGGGTGAACTGGATGAAGCTTTTACCGGACATGCTTGGATTTAGGATATATCTTAATCTCATGAACTACAATATTCGGGTCGATCCCAGGCATTTCTTTGTAGGACCAAGCAAAAATGTCACGGAATTATTTGAAAAGTTCTCTATAAATGTTAATTTCTTTAGGAGAATAAGAAGCATCGATATGAATGTTTTCCACGATTCCAAGTTTGATTGAAATATCAATAGGAATGATATCATAAATGACTCCCAAATTCCCCTCAGATAAAATATCGCAAGGGAGGATTGGAATGGGAGGATCATGAGATACCGTAGAATGAGTCTCGAGTTCAGGTTTAAGAAAAAAGGAGGAACGATGATGTCCATCATCCCATGGAGTTTCCTCTAAGGACATAACCTCCATGATACCTTCATCATTGGGAAAAATATCATTGAAAGGATCAGGGGAAGTGAGAGAGGTAATATATATAGATTGAGAATACTTATCTAATATTGGACTCATTTGATCATATACATTATAAGTAGATGCAAAGGTAGATTGGATGGCTTCATAATTCAACTCCACTAGGCTAAGTGGCATTCGATTGTCGTAATTATCATATTCGTTTGGAGTAGGAATTACCCATGGATCATATGAACCAAGGGATTTACCAATACTGGTTGAAATCATATTGATTTGGGGGACAGAAGGATAAATGTTGGGTGGTGGGAGTGGAAAATTTCCTATTAACACTGAATCTTTTAAAAGACCCACACCAACATTCTCATAGGAGGAGGACAGGATGTTCTCTACAAAAGGTACACCACCAACGCACAAATAAAAATTTAAAAAGGCAAGTTGGTCAACTGTAACTATTTTTCCTTGATGGGGAAATCATAGTACATGGAACAAGGTAGAAACTACGGTAGATATGGCATAGACCCAACTACATCCCAAGAGAAGATTGTAGTCT
This sequence comes from Picea glauca, assembly GCA_000966675.3. Lineage (NCBI taxonomy): Eukaryota > Viridiplantae > Streptophyta > Pinopsida > Pinales > Pinaceae > Picea > Picea glauca. The sequence goes on along the minus strand of JZKD02S1978485.1, from coordinate 227,373 downwards.
AGCGAAGCATCAACTATTTCAACTTCAACAATGATTGTTTTACCTTTCAATATTGATCCATACTTTATGAGCAGAATGAAATGACTACAGATTATTAATAGGTTCTTAACACAAAATAACAGAGATACACTAAAACTAGTTTTCTATTCAATAAGGAAATAAGCTAAAACTGTAAAATGCAACAAAAACAAGCTTGTTGGAATGGTGGCGGCTTATCTTTGAGAAGAGATGTTATGGTTGCACTCATTCGCAAGAAGATGATTACAATGAGGATATGAAGGCCTTTTTACAATAAACAAGAATTTCAAAAACCCTATACATCCAAAAACCTAACCCTAGGAAATGAAGCGCCAAAAGTCACGTGGGCCTCGTCTGGGTAAGTTAGTACATCAACTTCCCGGGGTCGTAACTTTTGCATACGATCTTTGTTTTAGGTGTATGATATCCCATTGGAAAGGTATTGTCGAGAATATTAATTTTGGGGGATCAATCATGCCTTCAAATATCATTGAGAATCTCAATCCCAAAAAAATTTCATTTAGGCCCTCAAAATGGCCCCGAAAGTTAAAACTGCTAAAAAAGTAAATTGCCAAAATTGCCAGAAAACTGTTTTGAGGCAGTTGGAAAAGGTGGGTGGCCACCGATATCCACCTAGATCAATCTTCCCTCCTTAGGAAGAAATGGTATCCATTGCGTTTATTTCCCCCATTAGATGAGAAAACTTCTGCTGAATTTGGCCCCGGGTGAGCCACTTGCCTTGGTGCAGGAGTTGCCCGGCTTTGACGACTCAATAAAGATGGATCCTTTGTTGTCAAGTTCCCTTGATCAGTGTGTCCACAATATGATCAGTGGATGCTTTTTGTATTTATTCAGGGTTGATATCTATTGGTGTCAGTTGTTCTGCTACGTCTGAGGTGTCCAATAATGGTGGGAAATAAGGGCGAAGGAGATCCACGTTGAACACTGGGTGCAGGCCAAGGAAAGGAGGAATGTTGAGCTCAAAATCATTATCCCCCATGGCCTTGGTGATGGTGTACAAACCATAATGGAGTGGGTGAATCTTCTGATGGGGTCCTGTAAGGCGTTCTTTTTGCAAGTGCAACCAAACTTTGTCACCCACCTGAAACTTATGTGGCACCCGATGTTGATCATGGCGCTGCTTGTACTTGTCATTGGACTTATGTAGGATATCCTGAACCTTTTGGGAAATGTGCTGGATCTACTCAATGAACCGAGTGGCTTTGTAAACTTCAGTTGGAGCAGGAGATGAGTTGGTCGAGGTGACTACAAGGGGAAGTGAAACATCTATGGGAGCCAATGATTGGAATCCCAACCCCACCTGAAAGGGGATGTGGTCGGTTGAGCTATGTAGGGCTCGATTGTAGCTATGTTGGACATAGGGAAGGCTCTCATCCCATGTGCAAGGGTGCTTTGAATTATACATGTGAAGGATATGCACAATCATTTGATTTATGACCTCGGTTTGGCCATCTGTCTGGGGGTGGAAGGCCGTGGATTTGGTGAGCTTGGTGTCCAATAGTGACCAGAGGCTCGACCATAATGTGTTGAGAAATCGACTATGCCGATATGAGACAATGGTTTGTGGGATTCCAAAATGTACCCAGACTCGTTCAAAGAAGATCTTGGCAGTGGTTTCTTCTATGATGTTCTTCTTGCAGGCAACCATAATCGCCATCTTAGAAAAGCGATCAACAACCACAAAAACACAGTCATTTCCCCGGTTGGTAGATGGGAGGCCAAACATGTAGTCCATTGAGATGAATTCCAATGGCCTATCAGGAGTAGGAAGAGGAGTGTACATGCTCTATTTCTTAGTAGTCGGTTTGAAAATAACGTAGGCAGTGCAGGACCTGATATACTTGCTGACCTCCTGTCAAAGTTTTGGCCAGTAGAAATGTTTCTGTAGCATCGCCATTGTATTTTTGACATCGAAGTGTCCTGCCACCCAATTGTAGTGGGATTCCCAGATCATCTTCACTCGCTCGCTTGATGGAACACAGATAAGGCCCAGACGACACAAAAACCCATCCTAGAGATGGAAATTATTGACAACTGCATTTCCACCCAACATTTGGTAAGTGGTGGCAAAGTATGGGTATGTCTCATAAAGTTGGGGCCATCCAGAGGTCTCCTGGCCACATGAGTCTAGCACCGTGGTGAGTGTCGCGACTGGCGGTTTGCTGAGGAAATCAACGACGCAATTGGTGCTTCATGTTTTATTCTTGATGTTGAGGTGGAATTGCTGCAAGTATGTGGACAACTTTTGATGGCGATCATTCTGCAATTTTCCTTGGGTCTGCATGAAATGCAATGGCTTATGATCAATGTGAATGATTGTCTCCTTCCCAAGAATGTAATGTTTCCATTGGCAATAGGCTTGTACAATGGTGTACATTTCTTTGTCGTAAGTAGGGTACTTACGGACAACATCTGATAGCATCTCACTATGATAGGCCATGTGGTGGACGTGTGAGAATGATGCCCACCACATAATCTGAAGCATCTGTCTCGATCTCAAAGGGTTGTTGCACATCTGGTAGTGAAAGTAATGGGGCTGAGCACAAGCGCTGCTTCAAATTGCCGAACATTTGTTGTTGGGACCGGCCCCACGCAAATTTCACCTTACCACCACCCCTCTTTATTTGGCTGAGGGCCCATGCAATATGGGAGAATCCCAACATGAACCTGTGTTAGAAATTGGCAAGGCCCAAGAATCTCTGAAGCTCAGTGAGTGTGGTTAGGGATGGCCAGTCACAGATGACTTGGATCTTGGTTGGATCCACAGGTATGCCATGCTAATCAATTATGTATCCTAAGTAATGGACCTTGTCCATGCCAAAGGAGAATTTTTCCAAGTTGGCATATAGCTTGTGTTGCTGCAGGGTGTGCAGAACCTATTGAATATGTTGCAAGTGTTCAACCCAAGTCTTGTTGTAAATGAGAATGTCATCCAGATACACCACTACAAAAGTATTGGTGAATGGTCGCATGATATCGTCCATCATCCTCATGAAAGTGGCTGGAGCATTTTTCAAACCAAAGGGAATGAACAACCATTCAAAAAGGCCTTCCTTTGACTTGAAGGCGGTTTTCCATACATATGTCTGTTATATCGAGACCTGGTGGTAGCCAGACATTAGATCAATCTTACTAAAGTATTTGTCCCTCGTGAGTTTATGAAGGAGGTCATCGATTCGGGGAATCGGGTATCGGTTTTTGACTGTGATTTTATTCAGAGCCCGATAATTAATGTAGAGTCGCCAGGTTCCATGTTTCTTCTATACCAACACGATTGGGCTCTCGCAAGGTGATGAGCTAGGATGGATGTGCCCCTTGTGGAGAAGTTCTTGGATTTGTCACTTGATCTCCTCATTCTTTAACAAAGAGCGGCGATAGACTGGCCCATTGGGAAGCGGTGCGCCGGGGGTCAGATCGATGGGGTGCTTGACCTGGTAGTGCAGAGGTACCCCTGTAGGTGAGGAGAAGATATCTGAGTCTTCTTCCATGACCTTGTCTACTTGCTTCTACTGTGTGGAGAGGTCGGCTGCAGATACCCTAGATGTGGCTGTGATCTTTTGCTTATTCTGAGAGAGAATCATGAAGAAGACAAAATTCCTCATCTGAGAGATGACCTTCCTCCATTGGTTAGCATAGATCAAGGAAATAACACTAGGTGGGATTGCCTCGGGTATCTTGTACAATTTCCTATTCAAAGTAATAATAACACTACGAGGCCTAGACTCATATACAACATGAAGTTTCCATAAATAAGGTTTGCCCAAAATAACATCACAAAATTCAAGAGGAGAAACATCACACAATACCTCATCTTTGAAGGGCTTGATGTCATACAATAGTCGACACTGTTGGCTGACGTGAAGATCACTTCCTTGGCAGATCCATACAATGGTGTAGGGTTGTGGGTGCAATGTTGTTAGCATGGCCAACTGCTTGATGACCTTTGCTGAGATGAGGTTCTTTTGGCTACCGCTATCCACGATGAAATGCAATGGGGTTCCTTTTACCCACATCTGTGAATGGAAGAGGCATTCTCCTTCTTCTGGTTCACCAGGATGGAGCTTGGTGGTAGAAATAGTGGCACTGGGTTCCACATCAATGATCCATCTTCCCCTTTCTGGTTCTGGCTCAGAGTCTGAACCTCAATATGATTCAGAGGCCTTCACTTTGGCCACCAACGACTGCTTTGAGCAGCAGTCAGCAGTGTTATGCCAAGGGCTCTTATGGAAGTCGCACCACTTCCCAGTATCTTTCTTTGTCTTTCTGGTGTCCTTCTTTTCTTGTGGCTTGGACTAGTTATCCTAATACTGTCCATCTTTGCTCTATCATTTGTTCTATGGGTTGGGGCTGCCCTTTCCTGGCTTTTGTTGTGAGGGGTTCCCAGGCCCAAATTGCTGCATCTTTTGTTTGAGCTTCTGCTCGATTTTGACAACATATTGGTAGGCCGTGCCCAAGGATGAGATGTCAAAAAATTCCATTTAAGTATTGATGTATCTATGAAGAGTGTCACAATACTTGAGCACTAGATGTCACTCCAAATCTTTGATACCCAGCTTGGTGTGCAAGGTATGAAAAATATTTGTGAAATCTTGCACTGCTTGGTCTCTTTCTTGCCGCAATGTGGTCCATTTGGTATACAAGTCGTCATAACTTCTGACAGGGTAGTATTGTTCCTTAATAAAATCCCTAAAGGATTACCAGGTGGCCATGACTGTAAATAATGAGGGTTCCTCTGTTTACTTTTTCTCACAGAAAGTTTCCCACCAATATTTGACATGGGGAACAACTTTGAGGAGTGCAAAAGTAATCTTTTCTCTATTCGAAAAGTTATGGACAAACAAATACCCTTCTAGTAGATTCAACCACTTGTATACAACATTTGCATCTATCTGACCTTCAAATATATAAATATCAAATTTTATTTGTACCTTGAAGGGGGTGGCACCTTCACTCGAAGAAGATGCGTCACCTGTTGGTAGCCGCCAAAGGATTTGCACGAAACTATCCATCATATTATTCCTTTGTTGCGTGAGGGATTCCTCAATCAACAGTTTGAAAGGATCTCATGTAATGTCATCTTTATTTTTTCCTACCATGAGAGGTCACTTGGGTGTGCGATAGCTTTTGTCCTCAAGAGAAACAAGCTCGAGACCCAACTCTTTGTACTTCGACCTCGTTGGGGACATGCATTAAGATGGCAAGGAACAGACCGCTCTGATACCATTGATCTGGATTTTATGAGCAGAACAAAATTAATACAGATTATTAACAAGTGCTTAACAAAAAATAACAGAGATATAGTAAAACCAATTTTCTATTCAATAAGGAAATAAGCTGAAACTGTAAAATGCAGTGAAAACAAGCTTGCTGGAATGGTGGCGGCTTATCTCTGAGAAGAGATGTGACAATTGCACTCATTCGCAAGAAGATGATTACAATGAGGCTCTGAAGGATTTTTTACAATAAACAGGAAGTCCAAAAACCCTAGACATCTAAAAACCTAACCCTAGGAGATGAAGCACCAAAAGTCATGTGGGCCCTGTCTGGGTAAGTTAGTACATCAACTTCCCGGGGTCGTAACTTTTGCATACGATCTACGTTTTAGGTGTATGATATCTCGTTGGAAAGGTATCATCGAGGAGATTCATTTTGGGGGATCAATCATGCCTTTGGATATCATTGATAATCTCGATCCAAAAAAACCTTCATTTAGGCCCTCAAAATGGCCCTGGAAGTTAAAACTGCTAAAAATAATAAATTGCCAAAATTGCCAGAAAACTGTTTTGAGACAGTTGGAAAAGGTGGGTGGCCATTGATATCCACCTGGATCAAATATGATTGGTAATGAATTAATAACTCCATATGGCATAAATCATCTACCATCAAAATATTTTAATGTATTAGATGATTGATTGATGGACGAAGAGCCAATAGATTTCCAACAGTTAAGAGACATCGCACAAGTCAAGGATTTTTCATCAATAATAGTGTGGAAAATTGTCTTATCTCGTACGGGAAATTGTATTTGAAACGCAAGTTGATGAGGAAGTATTGGAATATGAGTTCCCAAGTCAAAGGACATCGTATTTGAATCATTAGGTTCAAATCCACCTATAGTTGACAATAGTGCTTTTCGTTGCATAGGGAAACTTTGAAGAACTTCGAGAGTCGACATCGCAGAGGGTGCTTGAGCTAAATCTTACACAATATTGTAGTTTTGAGTAGCTCATGCATGTGTATTAAAATATGACTTGCGAATAACACCTTTGGGAGGTGTTTGAATCACTATGTCAATTCTTGGTTTATCAATTTGCAAAGGAAGAAGGGGTTGGAGAAGAAGGGGAAGGATGATCATTAACCTTCTCGGTTGTAGGGGAATAGTCTTTGTCTTGTGTAGTAAGTGTGACTTCTTTATCTTTATCTATAGTACACATAAGTACATAAGAGTTATTTGACATAGAGGGTTGATCTTGAGTGACCATTTGAGTTTGTTGAGAGGGAAAAGGATTATTTAATACCGTAGGTGCAAAAGGAAGTTCCTTTAAGAAAACAATTAATGTCCGCTCGATATGGACAATCCTTGGTATAATGGTCCTCTTCACAAATTAAGCAAGGATACTTGGGTTTCCATTTCTATGTCTCATCAGTAGGTGGTGTTTTAGGTTTCTTCTTCTGCTAGGAATTTTGTGTAGCTTTACCTTTGCCCTTTTTCTTACTTCCGGATGATTGGTCCTTACCAAATGTCGTGGTTTGAACTACGTTAATTTCATAATTTTTTTTCTGGAGAAATAGGAGAAGTAGTAGTGGTAGTAAATTGAGTGGTATTAGGGATAAATTTAGATGGATTTGAAGGTTTACCCTTAGTTTCTTGAGTGACAGAACCAACCATGCCATCAACAGCGTGTGATGTGGTAGTAGAGACAAAAGTTGGGTTTGTTGAAGGTCTAGGAGGGTTGGGAATTAAATCATACAAAGTGTTGGATTGTGAATAAATGAGATCTAAATACTGAGCACAAGAAATATCTTGTTAATTGGTTACAATGTCCCCCATTGCAACATCACGAGCAATAGGAGGTAGCAAATCTTTCGTAAACCAATAAGCTAATAATTGATCTAGGATTCCAAATTTAATCAAATGACGTCAACACCATCATTCATGTATGTGATCTGAAATGTGGGTAGACGTCGATTTTCATAAAGATGTTAAAAGTTTGGTGCTAGTTTCATAATGAATTGGAAAATGGAAATGGGATAAAAAATCCATAGCCAAAGAGGAAAAAGTATAGAAAGTTACTCATTTTAATTCTATGTACCATTTAGCAGCACTATCAGTGAGTGTGCATTGAAAAAGACGTAAACGAATAGAATCATCATTTAAAGAGTTGGAAGAACACCAAAAATGATAAGTCATGACATGATTTGATGGGTCTTCTCAAGGTTTTCCGTCAAACTTAGGGATGTCACTGGGTAACTTAGAAGGTATGTAAGGCCAAGTAGGAAAATGGTAGATCAGATCGTTGGTAAGCCGAGATAGGTCGAGTAAGTCCAAACTTTCCAAAAATGGTAGTTGGACATTAGGGGCAGGTTGTTGGTAAGAAAGGTTTTGATAAGAAGCATAAGGATAGAAACCTTTATATGGTTGACACCCCTATTGAGGATTCATGGATGTTTTTGGTATTTGACCCGAATAAGGTTGAAAATGTGGATGTCCCATAGGAAATTGAGTACCAAAAACATAAGGATTATATCCTTGGAAAGGTTAGTCAACATGTACCTGAGTACCACTAGCTCCACTAGTTTGAGGAATGTTTTGTTGACTTGCCATTCCATAGAAAGGAATGCCTCTAGACATTTGACCACCTGAGGGTGGCATGAATCTCATTTGGGATGATCCACCAAGAGGAGGTTGCTAACCAATAGTAGGTATTGGTTGTCTAGGAAAATAATTTCCGAATGGAGGTTGTTGACCAGATCCAGGAATAGGTTGTTGGCCAAATCCAGGGAGAGAAGGTTGTTGGCTAAACCCAGGAGGAGATTGTTGAACAAAACCAGGAGGTTGTTGGACAAATATAGGAGGAAATTGTTGAACAAAACTAGGAATTCATTGGCCAAATCTAGGAGGATATTCTTTACCAAAACCAGGAGGTTGTTGGACAAATCCAGAAGGTTGTTGGCCAAATCCAGGAGGAGATTGTTGACCAAAACCAGGAGGTTGTTGGCCAAATCCAAGAGGAGATTGTTGACCAAAACCAAGAGGTTTTTTTCCAAAACCTGGAAGTTGTTGGCCAATTCCAAGAGCTAAAAATGATCCTGAAAAATATTTCCCCCAAGTAGGCAATGATGACCCTGGAAAAGGTTTCCCCCCAGTAAGTGATGACAATCTTGGAAGAGGTTTCCCCCCTAGTAGACGATGACGATCCTAGAAGAGGTTTCCCCCCAGTAAATGATGACGATCTTAGAAGAGGTTTCCCTCCAGATACCATGGACCCTATGGACATTTGACCCATAGTTGTAGGTATGGATTGACCTAGAGAAGACTGAACAATAGTCCCACTAGTTAAGGGAAGTTGTTGACTAGAAATTGGTTGAGTAGAAGATACTGGAGCAACAGTAGTTTGTGGGATTCATTCTATATTCGAAATAGTTGTATTGGACATATCATGCATAGCATGCATACCAATAGTCCAAGGAGGATAATGAAACAATGAAGGAGGACTCGTCTAAGTGCCAGAAAAGAGACCACTGAGAGATCGATACCGAACGAAAATTGATGGTCCACCAAAGTCATAAGATATACTAGGTCCACTAGAGATAAAAGATGTAGTTGGGATGCTAGTACCTTCAAAAACATGATATGTAGAAGTGGATTGATCCATTATGGAACCAATGAAGAAGGATGATGGTGTATGTAATAGTGGGGTTTCCCTATCTTTGATTAAAGAATGGTACCAAGCATTATTTTTCCATGGAGATACAAGTGGTGCGGGTAATTGGACAACAATTGAATCGTCACCGTCGGATAAAGGTGGGTTGAAATGAAAATGAAAATCGTCGGTAGTATATTCTTCAACTATGATACCATATGGAAATTCAAGATGTTGAGGACTACTCTGTAATGGTTCAGATACTGGAATGGGTGAAAGAACATAAGGTTGAGGACTAGAATGTAAGTGTGTTGATTCTGAACTTGGTGAATGAAGTATTTAAACTTCATAATCTTGGGTGACTTTGGGTTCAACAAGTTCAGGTTCATTATTGTCAAAATTGGGTGCTTCAATCCTAGTGGTTTCAGGTTGATCTACTTCTGATCTCTCTATAGTTTCAGTCACAATTTCTGGTTGTGTAATCTCAACATTGGTATCTTCAGATGTTGTGTTTTTTGGTTCTTCAGGGGGTAAACCCTGCATTCTACGAGAATGATGAGGAGGTTCCACCACGTTTTAAATTTTCAATGATTATTGATTATGTCCTAGGTTATCTAATGCAAACAAAAAAACATTCTCTAAGAAATCTATAAAGAAAACACACCAACAAAAAACATCTTCTCACACTGTAAAAACTAGTTGGTGATGAAATCCAACATCGTAAGAACAATATGAGAAGGAGTGGGGATGGACCGGGTGGATCAATTGTGTTGGTGACCTTCTTAATGGACTTATGCTCAGGTGCAAGTCCCTTTACGACATTGTAACATTTCCACTACCTATTTCAAAATTTTCTGGTCTTCTTCCGAACTTGAGTCCTTAAATAACCAAGGAGGTCCAGCGTAAGCTAACTCTATCTCTCTCCTACTCCGTTCCCGTGTGATCGTGGGATATACTCCAGGTTCAGGTTGAAAGCAATGTCTTTGGTAGTTCACGTTTCAGCACCACAGTAATATCTACACGCTCGACTCTGTGACCGTCAAAGCCCTCCAGGGCTAACGTACGTCCCATAGGGATAAAATCCCACGGGATCAGCGGGTGGCCAATAGGAATAAACCTCATCGGGGGTCGAGAATCCTCCAATGGGAACAAGCTCCGTTGCGCGATTGGGTGTAATACAGGTGGCGCGGGGCCCCACTTCACACGCCACACTATTCCGGACCCCCCCCCCCGCCCTCATTAAAGGTAGAATGGAAAGGGTGGTACGAAATCCACTGGGAAGCCATTAATCATGGTGAATAAATCGCGACTGTTTGAGAGTTGCTGTCCAATTCCAGACCCACCCCCCCTCATTAAATCTAGAATGACAAGGGGGCTCTGGAATGCATCCTCAACCGTAGATATGGGCAGGTGGACTCTGATCGTCTAGATCTACTCGCTGCTTACCCCATAGCATAACCATGCACTGGCTTAATTTAACGTCTTATTGCCACATCTAACGGTCAGGACAGACCCAGAGATCCTCTGAAAGAATCTCTTTCGTCCATCGGGGTTTCGAGTATCATAACGTTGGAACACATAAACACTTTGTCCTCGGAATCCCCGATATCCCGATATGATGTCATCTTCCACTAGACCCCTCGACTAGACCTTTCGGTCCACACGACCTCCCGACGCGCCTATACATTGGCTAGCCCTCTTGACTATACTATGGTCCATGTGACCACCGACCATATGACCGAAATCGTATACCTTCCCATCGAGATTTTGGGGTTTGCAATGCCGAATGCAACTTACCTCGTGGATCCCTGAGTCCTGATATGCCGATACAGAAATGCATACGACACCTGTCCTTCACTGTGACCCACACTCCTGTGACAAATCGGGAAATCACGTATCGGGATATCGCGATTCCCGTTGCACTAGTTCACGGGACTCTCCAAGTCCCGAACCCCAATATGGTAACACCTGTCCTTCACTATCTCCCGCTGTGGCCCACACGGCTCTCTCGTCGGGATATCGCGAATCACGATTCCAATGTGTGAGAGTTTCTTACCTCCGAAAACTCTGATGCCCCGAACTTCGACTCTTCGGGATCTGTTGACACGTGTTCCACCCAATGGACGGTTCTGATCTTGTCGATAAATCGTGGATCGTGATTCCGTATGAAAATATTTCTTTGTGCTCGAAAAATTTGATTCTCCGATGCTCGACTTCTTTGGATCTCCTGACATGCGTCCTCGACTATGGATGGCTCAGAACTCATCGAGATATCGCAGATTGTGATTTCAGATGGAAATATTTCCTTGCTCTCGCAAACCCCAATTCTCCGATGCTCAACTTCTTTGGATCTCCTAACACACGTCCTCAACTATGGACGGCTCAGAACTCATCGGGAAGTTGAGGACCTGGGCAACGGGTACTTGTTCTTTATGGTTACTTTATTAAGTTGTCTATAGTCTATACACAGTCTAAGGGTGCCATCCTTCTTTTTCACAAACAGGACGCGCTGGGTCGAATATAACCCTTGTCCATCATTTCTTTTAATTTCAATTTGAGTTCAACTAACTCAGGTGTGCTCATCCAGTACGGTGTTCTAGACACCGACACCGCTCCTGGTGCGAGTTCTATCGAGAAGTCAATGTCTCTTCTCGGAGGTAGACATGGTACCTCTTCCGGAAATACATCTCTGTACTTTCTTAGAATAGGGTGATCATCAGGGCTTGGTTTAGCCCCTTCAATTGTTCCCAACATCTGTATTTCATATAGGGGACATCCCTTTCGGCAATACTTTCTCATTTGTAGGGCTGAGATTTGTCTCACCGAGACCGGTTTTCGGATTCCTTGGAGGGTTATCCTTTTTCCTTCTATGCTCACACATTCCAAAGTTTTAGGGTAACAGTCCAATTTGGCTTTATGGGCGGCCAGCCAGTCCATACCAATCAACAGGTTGTATGACCCCAGGGGTAATACATTAAGGGTTTCTTGGGTGGGGAATTCACCCAACATTATTTGGCAAGCTGGTACGGCCTCTACCACCTTTCTTTTGGTGCTAGTGGATAACTGTACCAACCATGGTTTAGTTTGCTTTTGTGGCTGTAGCTTACACTTATCAAAAGTTTTAGGGGCTATATAACTCAAATTTGAACCAGGGTCAATCAAAACAGATACCAGATGGTTGAAGCTCATACCTTCTATTTCCACCACTGAAGCTTGGTGGTTAGCTTGGTTATTATCCAAGGCTGCATAGATCTGTGACACACTTCTTGCCCCATCATTGACCGTGGTAGCTTCCTGCATGTTATAAATTTTCCGACTGTTCTGTTGTTGGAGTAGACAGTCTCTCCGGAGATGATCTCCTCTGCAATCCTAGCATTCCAAAGGTTTTCTCTTTGGGTTATCAATCTTTACTGGTATAGGTCCAGAAGTTTTATTTTCGTTCGTCGAGGGAAAGTTCTGCTAGAGTACACTCCGGGTTGGAAAGTTCATTCTATGGTTCTTCTTGTAGTTTTTAAATCCTGAGGATTTGCTCCCTTTCTTTTGAAATTTGGAACCATTCGTTTGTTTCTAGTCTCCACGAGATTCTACCCGATGTCCATATTGTTCATGACAATATGTTGCCTTTGTTATAGTGTCTTCTAAGGCCTTTGGCTCATCAAATTCAATTTGGTTTCAGTATTCCTTGGGTAGCCCAATGATGAAGCGTTGTGCCTTCGCCTTCTTTGCTTTGATGTAGGGTACATACCTCAGTAAGTCAAGGAATTTATTGACATACTCCTCCATAGTAAGTTGTCCCAGTTTGAGTTCATAAAACTCTTTAGCCTTCTCGTCGAAATACCTTTCCGAAAAATACTTCTTCCGGAAGTATTTCTTGAACTGTTTCCAAGACAGGTCCTCCTCGCGGACCCCTTTCATATTCTTAAGGTCTTCCCACCAGATGGAAGCCTTTCCGTTCAGATTGAAAGTGGCCACTCGGGCCTTCAAGTTCTCTGAGAAATCATGGACTCTGAAATATTTCTTCAGTCCAAGTAGCCAAGCCTCAGCTTCCTCTCCCTTCTTTATTTCGCAATCGAAGGAGGGAGGTTTGGCCTTCTTGAATTCCTCAAATTTGTGACCCTTAGAAGTCTTTCGCTTCTTCTGTTTCTTTTGAGAATAGGAACTGGTCTTGCTGCTGGAAGAGCCTTCTGAATTGCCAACTTCCTTCTTAGTGGAATCGTCTGGCACTGGTCCCTTACCTCTGGGGTGGACCTTTTTGGATGTGTTTCTCTCAGTGTGACCACTGACACAACTATGATTCTACATCTCAGGTTCATGCTGCATTTGTTCCTGTAGGTCGGATAAGCTCTGCAGTAGAACTGCATTAATTTCAGTTTGTTTTTCTTGTTCTCTCATCATCCTTTCATTATCGTCCTTGCAGCTTTGCAACTCAACCATGTGACTCCTCATAGTCTTGGCTAGGTCTGGAGGGGTTCCTATTGCTCTTCTTTCATCAAACTCTTGGTCTCTATTGTGGGAGCCTTCTCCCACCTCTTGGTGAGTCACCATACTCTGCGTCTGTAGATTCCCGCGGTTGATCGCCCACTTGAGTGAAAAGACAAATGCTGGTTATTAGTCAAGAGTTAAATTCATTTTATAATTTGTGCATAATTTCATAACTCTTTCACATGCATACATAGTCGGGTTTTCATATTCCGAGTTTTCAATCCTGGACAAGATAGTTAGGTCAAGGGGTTACTCCTCATAGGAGTGCTTCGAATGGAGTTTATGCATGACTCGTGCATGAGCCCAATCAGGCCGAGTGTTGTAACCATGCTCTGATACCACTTTGTAACATTTAAACTACCTATTTCAAAATTTTCCGGTCTTCTGCCGGACTCGAGTCCTTAAATAACCAAGGAGGTCCAACGTAAGATGGCTCTATCTCTCTCCTACTCCGTTCCCGTGTGATCGTGTGACATACTCCGGGTTCAGGTTGAACGCAACGTCTTTGGTAGTTCGCGTTTCGGTGCCACAGTAATATCTACACGCTCGACTCTGCGACCGTCGAAGCCCACCAGGGATAACATACATCCCATAGGGATAAAATCCCACAGGATCAGCGGGTGGCCAATAGGAATAAACCTCATCGAGGGTATAGAATCCGCCAATGGGAACAAGCCCCATCACATGTTTGGGTGTAATACAGGTGGCAAGGGCCCCCACTTCACACGCCACACTATTTCGGACCTCCCTCCCCCCCCCTCGTTAAAGG
>JZKD02S1978485.1:191145-202147 GCA_000966675.3 Picea glauca | reverse complement strand
TGCTTGTTCTTCACCTTCATTTTCAATATGAAGTTCCCCATGTAAGTCTCTCCCTCTTTCCCCCATGGTAAAAGGATTACCAAGGATTGTATAAACAATCTTATCTTTCTTTGGTGAGGGTGTGAAATCCCACATTTCTGGATTCTTTTTGTCAGAAGTGTTGTCTCCTATTGGTTTTTTGGAGGATCTTATGGCCTTCGATGCCACAACTGTAGTTGTTATCTGTGAAACTACAGAATTAGAGTTTCTGAGAAGAGCTTGTATTTTCTCTGGATCAACTGTGTCATCCATGGCTGGATCACCAAGGTTTTGAGTTTGTTGCTGTATGGTGCTCCCTGGTTCTAGGTTTTGTTCTATGGTTTCCTCAGCCAGAATTTTAGTCTCAGTTTCTATCACTTTTTGGGTAGAGGTTTCTTCTTTTTGTGGTTTTATATTTTTCCTAAATCTACCTCTAGGATCTCTATTTCTCATGAAGTCATGCTAAATGAAAGAAAAAAACTAAGGTCGAGTTTCAGAGTACCTGTGACAACTGATATGTTGGTTTTTACCCCTTTGTTTCCACAACTCCTCTTACTATCAACCTACTAACATACCACACCAAACTAAGTGCATTCTAAAACTAATCAAGACAACTATCTAGCTTACCTTTTAAACAGCTCCTCGGCAACGACGCCAAAAATGTCAGGCTGCTAAATTAAAGATTTTAAATGACCTGAAACACTGAATTGTCAAACCAGGGTAAGTAAACTTTGAGCTGCTACACTGTATGTGCGGGTAAGATTCTAATCCCTATTTAAAAACTATCTTTGAAGGAAAACACAAGCTTTCTATGAGAAATTGAATCCTAATGACTATCCTGAAACTTATCATCTCCTATTTAATTTATCAACAGAAAATAGTCCTAAGCTTAAGTGCTAGTGCTTCTATTCCTGCTCAAATAATGTGATTTCACAAAACTATTCTGCCACTACTTTTAATCATCTATCATCACCATTTCTATTTAAGCTATGACAAAAAGAGTATTTCCTAAAATGCATTTAATCTAAACATCAAAAATAAATCTAAATCTGTCTACAGGAAAACAGAGAAACACCCTACTTACCCTACTGGTACCGGAAGCTTCCTCTAATTTTATTTGCAGCCTAACTATCCTAACTAAGCAGGGTAACTAACTAGCCCAACCAAAACGAAGTTCATTCCAACTCTAAGTTATGTTCAGATTGGAAACTGGAATCAAAACAACCTAATTCGTGTTCTAAACTCTACAGGAATCGATTATGTGTTCAATACTCATCAACATAGCAGATATCAGTATCAGAGCAATATATTTATGTGTTCAATACTCATCAATATAGTTATGTTGGAAACGATACAGTTGAAGAGAAATTAAGCACGATCCTGAACAAGTTAATTCTTAAACTTTACGCTATCATGCATGCAAATACCAAAACACTGAAATGAACTAAATCTACAACAGAGTAAAGTAGCGACTTGAACCTGTTTGGCGGGCCCAACCAAAAGGTACAAATGCTGTAAGAAGCAACCAGAACTAACTATATCATTCTACGCAATCACTGTGTATACTTCACGTTCCATTTACTCAAAGAAACAACTCAAATCATAGGACAGTGAAATAACATAACGCAACCAGATTATATTTAGAAATGTGTTTCATAACATAGCATAATATAACCGTCTCTTAGGATTGATCCTCTGGTTATATATAGATCCTCCTCTCTACAGTCTAAAGAAAAAATACATAGATTCAAACGGATCCCCGATCTGAAAATAGCTTGAAATCAAGTTTTAAAACGATCTTCACATCTTCGTGACACGTAGTGTCACGAAGTGTGAATCATGAAATATAACGACTCAGTTCTATCATTGTGCCTTCAATCATCATATGAGCGATGACTCCATCTGTCATGTATTTTGCACTGTCTCCCACTCTGGCCATAAYGCGCGAATCTTGAGCAGCTTCRTTGGTATCTCCACGGGGTAYGAGCTGGTACCTGGTACTGGCTAATCCTGTTTCAAAATAGAAATGGTACCTACTCAAGCCACATTAGTCTCCATATTAATTTAAAGCATCAAAATGCATAAAAAATAACTTGAAATGTAAATATACCTTGAGTAACCCCATTGAGTGGTAAAGAGAAGTCAACTGTGTCAAAACAAAGCCAGAAGGGGTGATACTGGGTGTGGAAATGGAGGTCTTTTTGATATAATATAGGAAAAAACATGATCAAAGCTGGAGACCAACAATATCAAGTCCAAAATTCCCCAAGAGGACTGATAACAAGAGGACTAGATAAGATCCAGAGGACCTTGAACGGATTCGAGATTCACGAAGTTCTGAGACCAAATGAAAACAATTGAATCTCAATAATAACACCCAATATACAATCATTCCACTATGTTTGTTCAATCCTCAAAGGGGTAATCTTCGCTTCTCTCCCACATGCGACCTCTTGTTTATCCCCTGTGTGAGAAGGGGATCCCGACTATGCCTATATGAAATTGGATTTTCGCTCCTTACCAAAATATTCTATGTTAGTTTTGGAAGCTTTGGAAAGTTGAACTCACAACCTATTCCAAATATCTATCCTAAACTAATGTTGGTTTGCTATCAAGAAATAAAAATTGTCTGATGGATTTTATTAAACGCTTTGTTTTAGAGGTTGTTATTTACACAGGGTTATGGAAATGAAACTCATGATGTGAAACGTTGACTCAAAAGAGTGCAAAAGTATATGATATGAAAATTTAAATTTGACGAATCCTATTCACATGAGAGAGAGAGAGAGGTTTCTTTGTTTAAGAATACAAGTCATCTTTCCAAAATGCCTGATATCTTTTCAAAAAACAAAAATTCCAATTTTAAATGTTTCAATTCCAATTTTCCTTAAACGATCCAGAATGCAATAAGATTCTTCTTTATGGAAAAAAATATGCTTCTCTTTTAAAATTTTTCTTTCAAATAAAGATATGAAATTGCAAAAGAAAGAAAATAGATATACCGAAGAAAATGAATCACATCTAGAACTTAAACAAAGAGAAAAAATCATAACAAAGCTCCAAAGACTTAAAACCGAACTCAATTCAAAAGTCTTGAAACAATTCTTCAACCAAAGAGTTCAAAGCTATGGAATTCACTGAAGAAAACACTCAATCACTATCTAAAAAATCTTCAGGAAAAAAATAACAACAGTAATTGAAAAGCATTCAAAGACTTGGCTAAGAGATTATATCATTTTTAATACAAGAAAAACTGAAGAAAGCAAGTTAAAAAATACCAATGGTGAAAATAAGTTCCAGATTACCAAGAAGTTTGTAAATCAATAAATGAATCACCCAAATACTTCTATAACAACAAATCTCAGACTTGGGAAAGAAATAACTTTTTAAAAATACTTTTTTCAATAAGTTGTCGCAGGCAGCTGTGCTAGACAGTGCGACAAGTTAATTTGTTGCAGACAAATAAGTATAGACAATGTGACAATGTCGCTCTGTGACTCAAATAAAAGTGCGACGAGAACTAAAGTCAAGAAGAAGTCAAAGAAAGCTCAATATTTCCATAAGAATTTGGGATTGTCTGATCAAACAAAGTGAAATGATGACTCATGAAGACTCAAACAGGACACATGAAGCTCACTACGAGAACAAATCTAGAAGATAGTTCCCCAATATGGTCGCCATTTTTTTGTGTGGATAAATTTGTGAATGTAGACATAGACCAATCTCCCTAGTTTGAGCACCCAAAACTAGAACAAAACGAAACAAAATACATTATTTTACTTAGGTTAAAAAGAAACATAAAAGATAGAAGTTCATACCTTTTTAATCACTATTTGTCATCGCAAGTTGTAACTCCAAGTTCTCGATTAAATGTTTCATAAAAGTAGAGATCTATAAGAGGAACAAACAAAACCGTAAAAGAAACCAATATCTATATATCTCAATGAACCTATGTAAATAGCCAAGCAAAAATAAACACAAAGATCATTGGCAATATTAGTTAGGAAAGGAAAATGTATCACTCTATTAAATAATTAGAAAACAACTTACAACCGGTACCTTGGCATTGACAAGATCCTTCCAACAGTTCAATGCTTCAATACCCTCATAGCCTCGATAGATGTCATCATTGTCACTAGAATACTTTAGCACAACTAAATCTCTTAGGGCCAAAGTGATATTCACAAACTCTCAATTACAAATCTAGATCTATTCTCAATTCACCATAATTTTATTATTCCTCTATTCTTTCTTCCTTTTTCCTTTGGAAGTCACCTCTTTTATAGAGTAGAGAGGAAGCCATGAAGAGGTTAGGATCCCACCAAATCAGGAGAGGCGGGCGAGATCCACACTGACTCATCATCGAAGCTTCTCTTATAGAACGTTCGAGAATATTTTATTTTTCCCATGTACGAATGGTTGTCGCACCCTTATATCTGAGCAAAAAGTGACATTGTCACACTTGGTGGTGATGCATACTGCAACAAGTAGAGTTGTCACACCTTGCTAGAGTGAAACCAATGACAATTCTTTAATTTAGGGACTTGTTAGAGTTGCTTGTTTCCAAAAGACTTCTTCCCAACTCTCCTTCCAAATTCTTATGCTCTTAAGGTGTTGGAGAATAGATAATATAAGAAGCTGTGACAAAATGTTGTGTAACAACAATGTTGGGTCACCATCACATGGGTACAATCCTTCTTAACCCAACCCAATTGGTAAGGTGTCAGATGAGGGGTAGTAGGAAGTTCCAATTGCTACACCAAATCCTGAGCAACCAAATTCTCTTATCTACCATTGTCGAGAATGAGCGTGGCCGGTGTAACATCCCTAGACTATGGTATGATATTCAACAAAAGACTTGGTCCAAGGTGTCAAATGTTGCAACTAGCCTATAGTCCCTCATGTCCCACCCTAGGAAGTGTTCCCCTTCTTTTCTCAATAGGCCTTTGTCTACCCCACTTCCCTTCCGGGGCTTCAGCAGCAGGATGGACAAGAGGTCTCAGAGCCTTATATCTAAGGCCCAACACACCATGAACAATTCCCAACAAAATCCCACCTAGAGAGAGAGCTCACATGCCTAACACCTCGCCTCTTCGATAATAAATAAGCCTTCTCAAGCACAAGGCTAAGCAAAAATGACAAAAGTTACAGCAAAATATGTATTCCTTCATAAATGAATTTCCTTCTGAAGGATTTCAGAATGAGTGATTCCCCCCCGAATTACACTAAGGCCAACAATATATATTTCATGTCTTCAACTCGACACTTGTCACCTTCAGAAGTAGCTTTATCCACTTGGTGACTCGTTCCCTACCCTCGAGAACTTAGGATAAATACATATCCATAAATTAAACTTTCAGAAATATTAATAAAATATTCCCTTGACTTAATCTTTTCTTTTTTTCCTTTTCCATGGAGTTTATCCCCCTTCTCTTTTTGTCTGAGTTGAGTCTACACACAGAGATGTGATTATATTAAAAATATCGAGGATGATTACATTTACAATGCAAGCACATTGGACTTTTTCATCCAAGCTTACTAGCCTTAAAATACAAGGATATATACAAAGGCTCTCTTGCTCCACCTGAATCACATTCCAATCAACGACATGATTAGCATCGGGTATATACCTTTTAAGTAAAGAAACATGGAATACATTATGAATACTCAAGGATGCAGGAAATGAAAACATATATGCGACATGATTGATCCTCTCTAGGATTTCAAATGACCCACAATAATGTGCTACCATCTTAGAACAACTCCACAACTTTAGGGAACTACACATGGCTTTCACTTTCAAAAGCACGTGATCACCCACTTTAATTTATCTGTGGATTTTGCCTTTATCTACACAATGATTTTGCATGTCTTGGACAACCTTTATGTTCTGCCTTATCTTTACCATCTTCTCTTCCATTTCCTGGAGCAGATTTGGCCCAACTACTACGCGGTCTATTGGGTTATCCCAACTCACAGGCGTGTTGCACCTTCTACCATATAGTGCTTCAAATGGATTCATCTTTAAAGATGTTTGATATCCATTGTTGTAAGAAAAATCTACCAAATTTAAGTAGTCTTCCCATTTTGATGGTTTATCCATCACAAACATCCTTAGCATATCTTCTATTACCTGATTTACCCTCTCTGTTTGTCCATCTGATTTTGGGTGATATGTTGTGCTAAGGTTCAAACTTTTCCCAATTCCTTCTAATAATCCCTTCCAAGAATTTGAAGTGAAATTAAGATCTATGTTAGACACAATTTCCTTAGGCATACCATGCAATTTAACAATTTCTCGCAAGTATATCTCAACAATTTCGGTTTCCTTGTGCATTGATTTCATTGGAACAAAATGGGAAGCTTTAGTAAGATTTTCCACCACCACCATAATAGAATCATGTTGCTCAGAAGTCATAGGAAAAATAGTTATAAAATCCATCGTTATAACTTCCCACTTCCACTCAGGAATGGACAAAGGCTATAGCAAACCAACTGGATGTTTGTGCTCATCCTTGACCTTCTAACATTCAAGGCATATAGCAATAAAATCAACAACTTCCTTCTTCATACTTGGCCAATAGTATTGCTTCTTGATGACGAAAATTGTCTTCTAGTATCCTGGATGTACAACATAAGGAACCTTATGCATCTTTGACAATATCAGGCTTTTCAACTCCTAATCATTTGACACATAGACTCTGTGTCTATACATGAGGATCACATCCTCTCTTAGCTCATAACCTTCCAAATTTTGTTGCGACATACCTTGCTACAAGTTCGCCTTTCTGTCCACGTAGCACATATCTGATTTGGAAACTTCTAAAATTATGTCACACAAATCTATCTGGTACATGCTAATGGTTGTAACATGCATCTCATGCACTATCCTACTAAGTGCATCAAGCACCTTGTTCTCTTTAACTTTTCTATGCTTGATATAAAAGTCATACTCGCTAAGGAATTCCAACCATCTATTTTTTCTAACATTTAAAGTTGGTTGACTAAATAAATATTTCAGACCATAGTGGTCTGTCCTCAACTCAAATCTTTTTCCCATGAGATAGTGCCTCCACATCCTCAAGGAATGCACTATGGCCACCAGCTCTAAATCATGAGTGGCATAGACCCTTTCATATTCTTTTACCTTCCTTGATTTGTAACATATGATCACATGCCCATTCTAACTAAGGACTCCCCCAAGTCCTTCTTTGCAAGCATATGTACATACAAAAAAGTCTTCATTTGGATCAACAATCCTCAAAATTGGTGCACTTGTCAAAAAAAACTTCAAGTGCTGAAAACCTCTTTCACAATTTGTAGACCATTCAAATCACACACTCTTCTTTTGCAAGGAGGTAATTGGGTGCACAATTTTTGAGAAGCCTTCAATAAACCTTCTATAGTACCCTGTTAGTCCCATAAAGGACCTTACCTCTGTGACATTTCTTGGTGTTGGTTAATCCTCAATGGCTTTTATCTTCAATGGGTCAACAACTATTCCTTCCTCTAAAATGATATGATCCAAGTAATGAATCTGTCTCTGGTAAAGTGAACACTTGATCAACTTTGCATAAAGTTGTTGCTCCCTCAATACCTGCAACACCATCCTCAAGTGTTTCTTGTGCTCTTATTCAAAATTGGAGTAAATAAGTATGTCATCCAAAAATTCAATGACAAACTTATCTAAATAATTTCTGAAAAATACATTCATTAAACACATGAAGGCAGTTGGTGCATTTGACAACCAAAATGGCACCATTATAAACTTTTAATGACCATACCTTGTTATGAAGGCAGTCTTGATGATATCTTCCTCTTTTATTCTCACTTGGTGATATCCATATCTGAGATCAATATTGGAAAATATCCTTGCACCCCTTAGTTGATCAAATAGGTCATCTAGCCTTTGCAAAGGATACTTGTTCTTCATGGTTACCTTATTCAACTGCCTGAAGTCAATGTCAAGTCTCAACATACCATCTTTATTTTTCACAAATAAAATTGTCACACCCCAAGGCGACACACTTGGGGATATATACCCCTTCTTCATAATCTCTTCAAGTTGCATCTACAACTCCTTCAATTCTGGCGTACTCATCCTATAAGTATTCTTGGATATAAGAGTTTCTCCTGACATCATATTTATAGAGAAGTCTATATCTCTTTTTGGTGGCAACTCTATTATTTCTTTAAAGACATCCTCGAATTCCTTTAGTACTGTGTAGTCTTCAATGCTTGGCACTTTATCCATGGGTGCCTCCTCCATGTGCGTTGAAAATACTTGACATCCTTTCCTGTAACTTTTCTTCAATTGCAAGGATGAAATTTCTCTGATAGTCACAGCTCTTGGAATGCCTTGAACCATTCTCAAATTTCCTTGCTCATCCAAGAAAGTAAATGCCTTATTATAATATTCTAGAATAACATGATTCTAGTCCAACCAATCCATGCCAATGATGAAATCATACAAGCCCAAAGGTATAATATTCAAATCATCTTTTGTGTGCAATCCATTCATTTCCATTGGATATGCCTTGACCATCTCATTTTCATTTTTTCCCCTGTATCTAATTGCACCAACCAAGGTTTTCCAAGCTTTCTTTTCGACAATTGGAATCTTTCCACCATTTTAGGATCTAGATAACTATGACTAGCTCACGAGTCACTTAAAATAACAATGGGTTGGTCATTAATCTTACCTTCTGCCTCGATCATGTGCGAATAAAACTCAACTTGCTTATTGTCCAGGGCTACATAAATTATAGGTACACTTCCACCCATTTCTTCAACTGTCACATCTTTGTGTACATTGTGCATAGTCCTCACTTTTTCACCTCTTTGAGGGCAATCTCTAAACATATGATTTCCATCGCAATCTTGACACTTCATTGGTTGTTGCCTTGACATGGTTTCCATTGTCTTAGTCATTCTGGGCTCCTTGGAAATTGCCTATCCTTGCGCAATATTTCTGAAAAATGGTTTCTTAGTCCCCTTCTTCCTTTGTTCCACCTTGCTTTTCATCTTGTCTTCCCAAGCCTTTTGTAAATCCAATCTTCCCTTTTGTTGATTATAGAGAAATTTATCTCTCCTTATAGTTTCTTCCAATGTATTGGGATCATCATATTGTATCTTATCGCAAATAAATGATGTCAAACCACTCAGGTACCTTTAAATCTTCACATGTTCATCCTTGATAAAAGGAACATATTTTAGTAGCTCTAAAAATATCCTTTAGTACTCGTCTATGGTCATGCTTCCAAGCTTGAGTTCAAAGAACTCCTTCATTTTCCTATCATATTAGCGCTTGGTTAAATATTTCTTTTCAAAATATCTCTTGAATTCCCTCCAAGTAACCTTCTTATCATCAATGTGTTTCACTTGCACATATTGATCCCACCGCATTGATGCTTTCCCCTTGAGATGATAAATGGAAAATTTCCCTTCTACCCATGAGGAGTAATTATGCATTTGGAAGTATTTCCTCATACCCAACAACCAAGTTTTTTCATCCTTATCCTTCTAATGCTCACCATCAAAAGTAGGAGGCTCAATATTATTCATTTCCCTTTGTAGCTAGTCCACCCTTGTCCTTCTCTTATGCTTTCTGATAGGAGATGGAATTGAACTACTGCGTGCTTTCCTAGCCAAATATCTTGGATATTGATGGAGATGATTGTCAACACTTTTTTTTTTCTTCCCTCATCATGAGATCTGTGTCTTCCTGACCTACTTGTCTTTGTCTCCTTATCCATATTTTTCTCAATTTTTTCCAAGCTTTATATCAACTTGGTGTTGAAGCCTTCTTGTTCCTCCTTGGATTTCATAAGCCTATTGACATTAGCTTTATAACTTTGGCATCCTTTTTCAAACTTTTATGGTCTCTACCAAGTTTATACTCTCTTATAAGCCTTCCCTATGTCCATTGGATTTTGTACCTTCAAGACCCATATCAGTGTACAACCTTTCCATTTATTCATCCAGACTATAGGTTCTATGCACACTTTCCATGCTTTTAATATTTGCGTTGATCCTTCCCTGAACAAATTTCTGTTAATTCTGCAAAAAGTGTAGTCAATAAGATTTGTTAGACTAATTAATTCGACAATTTTATGAAAGATATGCACAATTTGTCAGAATCCTTTCTTTTATTTTTCCTTTGAATGATTTTTAACATCTAAACTCTAGTGTGCACACTCGTGCATCATTGTTTTTGTGCGCATCAGAACTCTATACCATGCACCAATGGTTTTCCGCGCAAAATAAACTTTACATTGCACAACACCAATACCTAACACACATGTCTATTTCATGTTGATATCTGGCCCACACAAGTCCAGTGTTGAACCAATCACTCTAATACCAAAATGTGACACCCCCAGACTCTCGAGATGGGACACGTCACACAATCTCAACTTCAATCTCTAGGATATTCTTTGTAGCACCCAATCTCATTACTGGACAAAGCTACTTCAAAATTTCCATCGCGCAGATACTACTTATAATGCTCCTTGTTACAAGTAGACCAGATTAACTATGCACAACCCTAAGGTACTGCACCTATACTCACGTTGAGATTCACTCTACGAGTACACTTCTTTTAATACAATTATAACAGTGAAATAAATGTCACAAATCCTCTGCGCACTTTAACCCTTTAGTACACACACACACACACACATATTGTTGTGCACACAACACTTCTACGCACAAAGTACTACTGTGCGTGCAATCAATCCAATACCACACACATAATTATATCACTTTGTGCGCACTAACTGCTTCATTGCACACTCGACGAATCATACAATGCCTTGGTATCTTCTAATCATACCATAGAGTTTAAATTACATGAATACTTAGGAACTGTCATACTTCTCATGAGCAACAACACATATATATTCATTATACATGTAGCTAACAAGAAACACTTATAATTATTGTGTTGACTTGTGACGCAACATACATGAATAGGAAACCCATA
>JZKD02S1978485.1:158103-183613 GCA_000966675.3 Picea glauca | reverse complement strand
GTTTGGGTTTCCAGGTGAAAAATCTCTGTGTAATGTTTGTATTTGCCATTGTATCTTTTCTATTCTTTTTTGAATATCAGTTTGCAGTAGATATTGTACAAGGTTAGAATTTACAGGAAGTATGCCCTTATAAACTTTTTCCTCGAGAACTTTGACCTTAGGAACTATGACCTCAAGAACTATGACCTTACAAAATTTAACCTCAGGAACTATGACCTCGGGAACTTTGTCCTCAGGAATTTTGACCTTAGGAACCATAACCTCAAGGACTTTCACATGAAGAATTATGACCTTGAGAATTATGACGTTAAGAACTTTGACTCGAGGAATTATGAAATCAAGAACTATGACCTTAGGAATGACCTCAGAAACTTTGACATCATGAATTTTGACCTAAGTTATAATGATATCACGTGTTTTTAAGCCCAAAATGACCCTCTGTTACAAGATTTGTGGATTGACAGTTGATACAATCAACACCAAAATATCAAGAAGGTTTAAAGGGTTTGACCCAAGTTGACTCCTTAAATAGAATGTCCAAAATGGTTTGGGAGGCTATGGACTTGAATAGAGGCATCCTAAGTGGCCATGAAACCAGGTTAAGAGTTTACATCCCCAATTGAATCCAAGAAGTTAAGAAATTCCCTAAAGAGGGGCCTTAAGAGGTCAAAATGAATCACATTAATGATCAAGCATTAGAGATCAAAGAGGAAACGTGGCTTAAGGAATCCACCTAAGCGCTAGATGTCCAATGAGGTCCCACCTCTAGGTTAAGGTGAGAGGACCCCCAAGAATGTGACCATCACATTAGTGTAGTGGTTGGGAGGCCCTGTATCATCATTGGGCGGGGGTTGGAGTGGTTACACATGAACATGACATTAGGGTGGACTGCACAAGATACCTCTCAATGGATAGGTCTATGTGAGTAATCAAGTATAATTTTTTTTATGTTACAACCTTCAATACCATTGCAACACATTCCCTCTTGAAACTACACGAGATGAAAGACTACATGCGATGTTTAAAAGAATGGGCGGTTGATGTCCAATTCTCAATTGTTAAGCTCAAAGTTAAGCAACATCATTGAAAGAAGAAACACATGTAACACCCCAAGGATGATCCCCTGCTGAATTGTAATTATGTTTATAGGCTGATGAGCCAAGTGTTTATAAGCTGGAAGACTTATATGTTTATTAGGCCGGAGAGCCTAGATGCTTAAGGCCAATGAACCTAATTTTTGTATATGTAAACACACATATCATTAATAAAATTACACTGTTGTGTGTAGACCGACCAGAAAGAAAGAGTTATGGGGGACTAAGCTCCACTTGGTAGTGTAAGGGAAGGGGCTAAGTGTCTAGGCATAGGGGCTAAGCTAGAGGGCTTACCTCTAAAGGAATAATAATTTATTATTATTTCCCAAAGGCTATGGTTGACATAAGTCATGTTTTCCTAAGTTCCCGGGAGAGGGAACAAGTGCTAAGTGGAGCCCATGTAGCTTCAGAAGATAGGTGTCGACTTGGGTGCATGCAGTTATAGTTGGGAAAGCCAGCTCATTGGGGGGTTCTCCATTTGTAGAAATTTCAATACAATTAATGTATTTCCTGTGATTCTCTTGATCTAACAATTATATGCCATTGTTAAATACAAAATTGCTTCTACTAATATTCTTGCAGAAATTAAACCACGATCAAAAAGTGAAATATCAAGAACACATAACACAAAAGTTTTACAGGGAAAGCATAAAGCTAAAAACCCCACTATCATATATTATGTATATCATGGATCATGAAACAATCTCATACAAAACTCTAATCCAAGAGTTCTTAGTACAATAAAATCGTTTCACAGTGCCATACAAAAAATTGACAAATTCATGTGCCAATATTCTGTCTCCAGACAACCTGCCTCCTCTGCACAATCCCTGCAATTAAAATTCTCACAAATGAATTCGAATTGCCTAGTTTGCACATGCTCATGAGCATATCCATTGCATGTTTGATTGCATGAATGCACTTCACTCAAATCACAATTGATAGCCAAACTGTCCCTTTCACCTGTTATCTCAACTAGGTCTCCACTAGATCTGACATGCATTTAGTTAACCGTGGTGAATCTTCAGTTGCATGTGAGTTCACTGATTTTGAATTAATTAATAATTAATTCACTGAATTCTCACTATTGTAAGTTTAATTACAACTAGTACAAGTGGGCTTAACTCACTTAACTGAGTTAAACTACTTCACAACTCTCATAACTACACTTATAACTCTGTTACAACTTTAAGTTACCTCCATGTCTTACTAGCCAACCTTTGAACTCAAATTTCCCATAGTTAACTGATTTTCCATTGCAGCTAATTATTTCAAGTAATTATGAGATAATAGATTAATATCTATTGTCCAATTTATTTAAGGGAAAAGTAAATTAGACACATGTTTCTTGTTGACTTTTCAACACTCCATCTCAACAATAAAGGGATTATCCTTCACCCCAATCTTGTCTCTATGATATTCAAATTTGCTCCTGGTGAGCACCTTCGTCAGAATGTCTGCATCCCGATCTTCCGTAGGAATGTATTGAAGCAACATGATCTTCCGCTGCACACAATATCTGAGATGATGATTCCTAATATCTATAAGCTTATATCTATCATGAAACACAAGATTAATCGAGAGTTTAATGCAACTCTGATTATCACAATGAATCACTGTCAGATCTAAATGAGAACCAAACAAACCAACCAAGATATTTCTCATCCAGATAGCATCACATGCAGCTTGACTCGCTACCATGTATTCCGCTTCCGCTGAACTAAGTGCCACAAATCTTTGTTTCTTGTTGTACCAAGAAACATCTGTAGATCCGATACTAAAGATCCCCCCTGATGTGCTCTTTCTGTCCATTGGGATGCCCGCCCTATCTGCATCTGTGAAGCCATGCAACTTCACCTCATCCATCTATCTATACCATAATCCATACTTAGATGTGCCCTTCAGGTATCTTAGGACATGCTTACCCACCTTCCAAAAGAGTTTGGTAGGCTTAACCATTGCTTGACTTAGCTGGTTAACCGCATAGCAAATGTCCGGTTTCGTGTTCACTAAATACATTAGCGAACCTACTAACTGTCGATAGATAGTAGCATCCAATACCTCTCTAGAAGTAGCATCCTCTTTCCTCCAGTTTCCTGGAAGAGGAGTATCCATGGGTTTGCATCCCTCCATGTGAAACTTACCCAATATCTCCCTTGCATACTTGCCTTGAGACACAAAAAGTTCACCATCTCGCTGCCATATTTCCAATCCAAGCAAATAATGAAGGAATCCCAAATCCTTCATCTCGAACTCCTTTGCAAGGTCATCCTTTCATGAGTGTATTAGCTCCTCATCACCAGTTAATATCAAATCATCAACATAAAGAACAATGATTAAAAGCTTACCCTCCACCAAAATTTGGTATAGGTTTGCATCCGCTTCACTTTTGGTGAAGCCCAATCCGGTGAAATAGCTGTCTATCTGAGTGTACCAAGCATGGGGTGCTTGCTTTAGCCCATACAGTGCTCTCTTGAGTCTTCACACATGTGAATCCTTGTCAAAGGTCTCAAAACCTTATGGTTTTTCAATGTACACTTCTTCCTCAATGATCCCATTGAGGAACACAGTTTTTACATCCATCTGATGAATGCGCCAACCCATCTGTGTTGAGAGTGCAAGGATGGATCTTATGAAAGAGTACCTTGCGACAGGTGCAAAGGTCTCATGATAATATATCCCCTCGATCTGTGAGAAGCCTCGAGCCACAAATCTGGCCTTGTATTTCTCCACACTCCCATCAACATCTTTCTTTACCTTGTAGATCCATCTCGAACCTACCACTGATTTGTCAACCGGTCTTGGGACAATTTCCCATGCACTATTTTTGACAATGGAGTCATAATCCTCCACCATAGCATGAAACCAAGTGTGATCCTGCACTACTTCTAGAAAGGAAGATGGTTCAGTCACAATACATTTTCTCATGAGATCCATGTATCCAACAAATCTATCAGGAGACTGTCTCTGTCTACATTGTGAAGTAGGGGCTCCTACATTTTGTGCAGTATCTAGTCTCAATCTATCAGCTTTCGTGGTGTGCTTTCTACCATTTCTGATGGATGGCTCCACATGAGTGGTTTCCTCCACTCCATGAACCTCCTCATGTGTCTGATCCACATCTTGAGACCTATCTTTGGGAACCAATAGTTCCTCTTTTGCATGCTAGTCTAGCTCTCTCTCAAGCGACAACTGCATGGCTTTCCCCTCATCAAACTTTATATCTCGTCACATAACAGTCATCTTACTATTCGGAAAATACACATGATAATTATGGGGTGTTTCTATGTACCCCACAAATATCCCAACTTCAGTAGTCGGTTCCATCTTCTTCCTAGAATCCTTGGTCACATGCACATAAACATATGAGCCAAAAATATTAAAATGAGAAACATTAGGTTTCTTACCAGTGAAATCCTCTTCAGGTGTACTCATGCCAAGGATTCTATGAGGATAATGGTTTTGCACATAAACCACAATATTGCATGCTTCTTCCCACAAATGTATTGGTAGGCCCTGATCATGTAACATCGCTCGTGTTGCACCCACGATTGTTTTGTTCTTCCTCTCCGTAACCCCATTTTGCTGTGGGTTATGAGGCACTATGAGTTCTCTTCGAATTCCTTCTTTGCTGCATAATTCTTTGAATTCATTAGAGATGTATTTTCCACCATTATCTCTCCTTAGAGCCTTCACTTGCTTCCCCGACTCTTTCTCCACCAATGATTTAAAATCACAGAACTTTGAGAATGTTTGATCCTTATTCTGCATGAAGAAGATCCATCATTTACGAGAAAATTCATCAACACATATAACATAATACCTATATTTTGCTGTTGAAGCAACCGATAATGGTCCACACACGTCTGTGTGAATTCTCTCCAGGATCACCGAAGCACAGTTCTCATTTTCATGAAAGGTGGACTTTACATACTTCCCCAAGGTGCACCCATTGCACTGATCTAACTGAGCAAGTGTTCCCCTTGGAAGTCCAGTAGATATTTGTAGCATGATCTTCAAGGCTCCATGATGAAGATGGCCCAATTTTCTGTGCCATAATTCGCCCTCATCCCGACTCACCACTTTTTCTGCCTTGCCCATCATGGCACCACAACCATCTACCTTCAACATGTAGAGATTCTTAACTCGAATCCCTATCTTCTTGACTTGACCCGTTGCTTTATGTCACAGGTAGGATTTTCCACCGCTGAAATTAACGTCGTATATTTTGTCCTCCAACATTATGACTAAGACTAGGTTTTTCTTCAGACCTAGAACATGCATAACATTTTTCAATTGAAATGGTTGACCTGAATCCCTCTGAAAGGTAATGGTACCAATACCAGTCGCACTGTATCGTCCATCGTCGCCCATCTCTATATGCATTCTGAGATCTTTCTCCTCCAAGTCACTGAAAGACTCTTTATCTCCCGTCATGTGGTAGGAAGAACCACTATCCAAATATGACACCAATCCCGATGCACTTGAATCCATGTATGTGATCAAAGAGAAGTCAAGTTCAAATTGTGAGACAAGAGCCTCACCAGTTGCAGCTCTAGCAATTGTCTTGTTCTTCCTCTTCTGCGGACTGTTAGTAGTGAGATGCCCATGTTCGTGACAATGAAAACACTTCACTTTGGACAAATCTAGATTCTTGACTTTAGACTCGGATTTTGAATGGAATTTATTCCTTTTCCCTTTCCTTGCCTTGGCAGTCAAAGAAAAATCCTCTTCATCATCACACTTTGATGAAGATCCAACTCCGGTGTTCCGCCTGAACTCCTCCTGCACTAGATTTGACCATAGTCGTTCCCAATCTGACAATTTTTCCCTTCCATTGACAGAGTCTTGATAACTATCTCAACTCTTGGGAAGTCCTAGGAGATCCAAGCTCACCAAATCATCAACAACGACTATTATTCCCACACTTCTAAGCTCATCCTGACATTGGAAAAACTTCATGAGATATTTTAGAATGGAGTCACCCTTCTCCATCTTGATCTTCCCGAGTTTATCTTTGAGTGCCAATTTCCTATGGTCGCTGCTGTTTTGGAATAGATCCGTCAAAACCTTCCACATTGCATGTGGTGTGGCTTTCCCATGGAGACTTGAGGCAATGTGATCTCGTACTCCCTCCAACAAAATCCTCCTTGCCTTTTCCACTTTCTTTTGCCATGCATCAAGATTTGAAGTGTTTGTCGCATCCAGCTTAGGAACATCTTTATCAATGTATTCCTTCAAGCCATTGTCTTCAAGTACTGCCTCCATCTTGTCCTTCCAAGAAATGTAGTTCAAGCTGCCCTCGAGTGCATACTCCAACCTCAAGCCATTGAAATCCATTTCGATCTTGAATCAACTGTAGCACCAAGAAAGTCCTTCTGCAAATTCGAATTTTATCCAACCACAAACTCAACTACTGCAATCCTTCTTTCCCTGGGAGGTTCGCACTTGACCAGTTACTAGCCTGAGGGAAGTTCGCACCTTACTAGTGTATAACCTGAGAAAATGTTGAGGGAGTTCACACTGTAATGCACAGTGGGGTGAGGGAGGTTTGCACCTCTCCTTTGAGAAGCCTGTGAAAATCCTAAGGGAGGTTTTCCCCTCTCCTTTGAGTAGGGTGCAAACATTTCTTCTCTAAGAAATGTGTGAAGTTTTCAGTACTATGCCGTCGCACCCTGCCAGAGACGGGACCTGTGAAAATACTATTATTTTTGCACCTCACTTCTGTGGCTTTGATACCATGTAGGAATTTCAATACAATTAATGTATTTCCCGTGATTCTCCTGATCTAACAATTATAGGCCACTGTTAAATACAAAATCGCTTCTACTAATATTCTTGTGGAAATTAAACCACGATCACAAAGTGAAATATCAAGAACACATAACACAAAAGTTTTACAGAGAACACATAAAGCTAAAAACCCCACTATAATATATTATGTATATCATGGATCATGAAACAATCTCATACAAAACTCTAATCCAAGAGCTCTTAGTACAATAAAATCGTTTCACACTGTCATACAAAAAATTGACAAATTCATGTGCCAATATTCTGTCTCCAGATAGCTTGCCTCCTCTGCACAATCCTTGCAATTAGAATTCTCACAAATGAATTCGAATTTCCTAATTTGCACATGCTCATGAGCATATCCACTATATGTGTGATTGCATGAGTGCACTTCACTCAAATCACAACTGATAGCCAAACTGTCCCTTTCACCTGTTATCTTAACCAAGTCTCCACTGGATCTAACATGAATGTAGTTAACCGTGGTGAATCTTTAGTTTCATGTGAGTTCACTGATTTTGAATTAATTAATAATTAATTCATTGAACTCTCACTAGTGTAAGTTCAGTTATAATTAGTACAATTGGGATTAAATCACTTAACTGAGTTAAACTACTTCACAACTCTCATAACTACACTTATAACTTTGTTACAACTTCAAGTCACCTCCATGTCTTACCAGCCAACCTTTGAACACGAATTTCCCATAGTTAACTGATTTTCCATTTCAGTTAATTATTTCAATTAATTATGAGATAATAGATTAATATTTATTGTCCAATTTATTTAAGGGAAAAGTAAATTAGACACATGTTTCTTGTTGAATTTTCAACACCCTCCACTCTAGCATCTCTCCCCATGCTCACGTTCCCTCACCACTCTTTCCATGCTAGGGACCCTCGCCATTCTCTAAAAGTCTACCATATTACCGATTCATCCATGGATTCATGCGGTGAGCCATCCTCTTCATCGTTGACCTATGCATCATTCACGCACCTCTGAAACTAGTAAATCCATGAAGCTAACCCGTGTTTTCGCTTGAAGCACAACATACCTGTATTTTTTCAGAGATGTGTTGTGCCTTAACGGTTTATTGTTTCTTCCATCACCTGAGTTATACCGAGCCTTGATGTTGCCATCACCTTTACTGGAGTTGACTTAGGAGCTAGAATGAAGAAGCAGGTTGTCAGGCCTGTGGTTTGTGTGATGTCCCGTTTCCAAGAGTAGACCAACAGGGAGTGACTTAGTATTCTATATGTTCCTATAGATTATAGTCAGGCACAAACAGGGAACAATATGGAGAAATAAGGAGGAATTGATGGCTAAACCATGAATTAAGCTAAAATACTTAGGAAAAGTCACTTAAGCCTAAGTTAACGAAGAATTAGAATGAAAAGGTGCTAAAGGGGGACTTAATTAACTAATTAATCACTTTAGGAGGAAAAACGCCTAACTTAAGTGAGGTGAATGATGAATTAGATTGGGAAAGGTATAAAGGGAGGAATTTGACCTAATTCCTCATTATGCATTGTTATGATTTGATGTTGAGAGTTCCCAGAGGAGGAGGAGAGCCGACCTTACTGTTTTATGGATTTGTGGAGGAAACCACCACCATTGATCGATTTCAGTGTTGAGAGACACACCCTAGCCCATCGGAGATACCATCCAGGTATTTCATCGTACTTTTCAGGAGTATCCATTACAAAATGTGCAACTCAGCCAGTGAGGGCACAATTTAGTTTGAGGGTTTGGAGAGATGAATGAGATCCATATCCAGATTGCAGTTTCCTTCTAACTCATTTGACATCCATCCAGGGTGCTTCTATTGAGCCATCTATCATCAGATTCTGATGTTGGAATCTTCCATATCGACTCATTCATCCATTTAGGGCACAACTCTTCCAAACAAACATTTGGTGTTGCATGCAGAGTATCAGAGTAGATCCGGGAAAATCCTTCCGACCCATTTCCTTATTTGGCGAGACGATCGTTGTGAGCCATATAGCAGCAGATTCCATTGGTGGAATCCTTTGGGGTGCATCCAGTGCCCAGGAGGTGCGCAAACCCCCAGGGGTCCATATCCACTGCCTCAGAGACCGGATTCAAGATCTGGCACTCACCCATGTCAGTCTAAAGGCCAGGGCACTTCTTTTGGAGTAGTTTCCAGCATATTCCGACGGTCTAAACTCCCAGACGAGTTTTCCAGTTGGTAGCGGTTACCGTATTTCTCCAAAATCACATATTTTCGTCGATCTATCCGTGCATGCATCAGATCTGCAATCATCTTCTGATCATGGGTATTTTTATGTTATTTGATTGTATTCTAGTGTTGATCCATGAGATTTGGCTGACATTTATATTCTATATTTCCAGTAGGCTATTGTATTTCCTTGCTTGAACCATATAATACATGATATTGGGCAGTTGATGTTCTTTACTTCTACATGCATCCTTTATGTGATGTTTAAACCATAAATATGCAACATGCACATGAAATAACCCACATGCACCTATAATAACCATCAAGATCTCAAACTTACAACTGAAACGCATCTAGAAACCCCTAGTGTATCAGATCTGCAAGACAGAATAATAGATCAGTAGCAAATATCTTGATCAACGGGATCAGGGATATTTCAATGGTATCAGAGCTTTAGTTCTACCAGCCCATGACTAAAGATTATGAATACAACAAAAGAACTAGATGGCCATGAGCACGTAGGTGACAAATATGTCACTTACAACAGACGCATGGAAAGAAGGATAGGCCTAGCTTTCCTCCCTTCCCTCCCAGTTAAGAGGAAGAGGAAGACGCACACAAAGAAGTAGAGAGAAGAGCAGAGCATGATGATGAGCTCAAATTAGAGAGGAGGCTAGGTGACAGATATGAGCGACCAGAGGGCAGTGGTAAGGGCCCCGTGGATCCAGATGTAGCCTCCATGTAGGTTAGCAGTGATATGCTAGCTAGTCAGCGGACCATGTCTCAATATTTGGCTCAGGTAGTGGATAGACTGGCTATGGTAGACATTCCAGGCACACAAGCCCCACATCCAGCACAGGGGAACTCAGGGGCAGGCATTAGACCCCAATCACCCACTCGCACATACACCTCTGTGAGTAGGATTTCGCGTCCGTTGTTTCCCAGTTTCCAGAGGGCACCCTCGGTAGTAGCACACATACCGATAGCATAGAGACCACCCACTCATGCAGAGGACATTGCAGAGTATCAGAGAGAGTATGCAACATTGGGCCATGACTTCCATCAGGATATGACCTTAGTCGAGTATTGTGGACTCAGACTCAAGAACTTCCCCAGAGAGCCGCAGAGCGGAGGACCACAACAAAAACAACAACAATAAGGGAATAACATTGACTTCATATGAAAAGTTGGTAACCTCACCATACCTTCTTTTGATGGATAATCCAAATGCATCGCCAGAGATTGGGTACATAAACTAGACACCTACTACAAGATCAACCAAATGACCAAGTCATAGGCCATCATTTTTCCCACCCTACACTTGGAGGGTGAGGCACACAAGTGGTGGTATCATGGATTGGTGACATTGGGTCACAATCTCATCACCTCCTATAGAGAGTTCACAGAGCAACTCATGGATAGATTTGATAGGAGGGATCCAGAGATCCATTTTAGAGATCTAGCCCAATTGAGAAAAACTAGCATAGTAGAGGCATTCATCTCAGAGTTTCAAAGGGTAGCAGTGGTAGTGACAGACATATCTGAGCCCCGATTGGTCATGTTATTCAAACAAGGGCTCACAGAACCCTTGAGAGGATGGGTGAAGGCCTACTAGCCTCATACCTTGTGGGATGCCATTCAACGCACTAGAGATTTGGCAGATTCAATGCTAAAAACTAAACCCTTCACCAAACCCTTTGTACCACATAGAGACAAGGATCAGAAGAATCTTCTAAGGGAATGGAAGGGCAAGCCCATGTTGGATGATGATACGCGACAAGAGTTGATGAGGAAGAATCTTTGCTTCTCCTGTAGAGACCCTTGGGTCCCCGAGCATAGATGCATGGGGAAGGGACAAATCCACTATAATGAAGTGGAATCAGGTAGTGACGAGGAGGATGAGGATATTCAGGCACCGACAGACAGTGATTCAAAGACTGAGACCTCTCATGAGCCAGAGCCACGGTCGAAGAAACCTCAGATACCGGCAAGGGCACAACCCCAGTAGGAAGCAAAACCTCATAGAGAGGTGAAAGGGGGAACCAATGCCACCCTTTCAGGAGTACCCAGGTACAACACTCTCAAGCTCAAGGGCCTTGTACAAGGGCAACACATGACAACTTTAGTTGATTGTGGGGCCACCCACAACTTCATAGATGCATCCTTAGTAGCCAGGAGGGGGTTACACATAGAGGAGTTTGAGGGATTCCATGTGGAAGTGGTTGATGGATACATGATGCCATGCTTGGACATGATCCCTGAACTAGAGGTCAAACTAGGAAACTACATCATGATTGACACATTCTATGTAGTTGACCTATCAGATACTGATGCCATGTTAGGGGTACAATGGTTATATTCATTGGGGGAGATTGGGTTCAACTATCATAAATTGACCATTAGCTTCAGAGACACCAGTGGATCGAGAGTTGTGCTGAGAGGCATGTCTACAGGGTCACCTCGACCAGTATCATCAAAGAGGATGAAGAGGATCTTTCGTCACGGTGATGTGGCTTACGCAGCAGAATGTTTGATCACCACGCGAAATGACTCAAAGGGTAGGGAGCAGTACCATCCACAGATCATAGAGCTTATGAGACGTTATGAGCCAGTATTTGGGCCGATACCACCAGGGATATCGCCAGACATGGGTTTTGAGCACATGATTGAGTTAGAGGCAGGGGATACACTGGTGATTACAACACCCTATAGGCACCCCAAGAAATTTAAGGACGAAATTGAGAAAGCAATCAAAGAAATTCTCGCTATGGGGCACATCAGGCCCAACATGATTCCTTTTGCATCTTCAGTCATCTTGGTACTGAATAAGGATGGCACGTTATGGATGTGCATCGATTACAGAGTGCTCAACGAGAAAACAATCAAGAATCGTTACCCCATTCCATGCATAGATGAGTTGATGGATGAGTTACATGGGGTAGTCTTCTTCACTAAGATTGATCTACGCTCAGGATACCATCAGATCAACATCAAGGAGAAAGACATTGAGAAGATAGTGTTCTAATGCCATTTCATACACTTTGAGTTCTTGTTCATGTCGTTTAGACTGACCAACGCACCAACCACTTTCCAATATTGCATGAACCATATCTTTAGAGGACAGTTGAGGAAGTACCTTCTGGTATTTTTCGACGATATATTGATCTACAAAAAGACATATGATGAGCATTTAGCACATTTGGGGAAGGTCTTGGATATTATGTAGGCACAATATTTATATGCCAAGGAATCCAAATGTGAATTTGGCATGAGGGAACTACTGTACTTGGGGCATATCATCAGTGGGCAGGGAGTACAGGTTCACCAGAAAAAGATCAGGGCCATTTTGGATTGGCCAATGCCCAAGAATCTGATGGAGCTGAGAGGATTCTTTGGGTTATGCAGTTACTACAGGTGGTTCATCAAGAGTTTTTCACAGTTGGGAGCACCACTCACAAACTTGACCAATAAGGGTTCTTTTCATTGGACAGAGGAGTCTCAACAGACATTCAACAAAATGAAAGAGGTTATGAGCACATACCCTATTCTAGCCCTTCCAGAATTTTCGCAACCGTTTGTCTTAGAGTACGATGCATCAAGGGTGGGGATTGGAGCAATTTTGATGCAGGGGGCCACCCCATTGTGTTTGAGAGCAGAAATCTCAATGATATGGAGAGACTCTATCCTATTTATAAAAAGGATATGCTAGCAATCATGCATGCCTTAACCAAATTTAGGCAGTATCTGGTTGGCAGCAAGTTTGTAGTGAAGACTGATCATAACAGTCTCAAGTATTTCCTTGATCAGAAAGACCTCAGTGAGAGGCAGCAGAAGTGGGTCTCAAAGATCCAAGCCTTTGACTTTGACATTGAGTATGTCAAGGGAAAAAGGAATATCGTAGTAGATGTCTTGTCCAGGAAGCCAACAGGATGTTCGATGATGGGCATTTGTACCGATTGGACAAAAAAGTGATTGATGATAGATACCGGGTTCTTGATGACATCATTTTCTACAAGGACTGGATCTACTTGGTTCCATAATCCACCCTGAAGGGGAAAATTCTGAAGGTATGTCATGATTCACCTACAATAGGGCATCAGGGGTACTTCAAAACATATAGGCAGATCAGGGAGAGATTCTCATGGAAGGGTCTCAAGGATGATGTGTTGAACATATGAGAGTGCATGACTTGTCAGCAGAACAAGTTCGAGAAGACACACCCCGTAGGGCTACTACAACCTCTACCCATTATAGAGAAGAAATGGGAGAGCATTTCCATGGATTTCATTGTAGGCCTCCCTAGGGTGCACAAAAAGGACTGTATATTTGTGGTGGTCTACAGACTGACCAAATTTTCACATTTCTTCACCATACCCATAGACTACAAGGTCATATAGGTAGCAGAGTTGTTCTTCAGGGAGGTATTCTGTTTGCACGGGTTACCTAGGCAGATAGTCAGTGATAGGGATGGGCGCTTCATCAACGCATTTTGGTAGGAGATTTTCAGATTGACATGCACAGAGCTAGCCACGAGTACCAACTACCACCCACAGATAGATGGGCAGACATAGATCATCAACAAATGGGTGGAAGAGTATCTGAGGAACTATGTGGGGGGGAAACAATTCACTTGGGTGAGATGGTTACATATGGGTGAGTATTGCTACAACACTACTTACCATATGTCTATCAGGATGTCACTGTTCAGGGCATTGTATGGATATGATGCACCCTCCTTTATAGAGACTGTGTTTGGGGATAGTAGGGTCCCGGGGGCCAAGGATTGGGTGGAGGAGAGTCAGAGGATTCTTCAATCAGTAAGGGAGAACTTGCAGTCATCTCAGAATCAACAAAATATATATGCAGACCGACACAAAGTTGAGCACAGTTTTGAGGTAGGGGATTTGGTTTTTCTGTGATTACAACCATACCGACAATCCTCCTTGAAGAGAAGCGGAGAAGAGAAGCTAAAGCCAAAGTTATATAGGCCATACAGAGTCATCGGGAGGATAGGTGAGGTGGAATACGAGCTAGAGTTACCGAAAGGTAGTAAGATTCATAACATCTTTCACATCTCTTGCCTTAAAAAGGCTGTGGGACAATAGGTTAGCATTTCAGAGGAGTTTCCACCCTTGGATGAGGAGGGTCAGTTGGAGCTAGTGCCAGAGGAGATACTAGAGCAGACAGAGCATAGATTGAGGAGCAGGTTCATCAGAGAGTGCTTGGTTAGATGGAGGATTCTACCAGTGGAGGACACCACATGGGAGGGAGAGCATATCTTACAACACCCAGGATTGATGTTGCTTGAGGACAATCAATCTCGGGAAGGGAGGACTGTGATGTCCCGTTCCCAGAGTAGGCAAGATGGGAGTGAATCAGTAGTCTATATGTTCTTTTATACTATAGTTAGGCACAAATAGGGAACAAGATGGAGAAATAAGGAGGAATTGATGGCTAAACGATGAATTAAGCCAAAATACTTAGGAAAAGTCACTTAAGTCTAAGTCAATGAAGAATTAGAATGAAAAGGTGCTAAAGAGGGACTTAATTAATTAATTAATCACTTTAGGAGGAAAAGTGCCTAGCTTAAGTGAGGTCAATGGTGAATTAGATTGGGAAAGGTATAAAGGGAGGAATTTTACCTAATTCCTCATTATGCATTGTTATGATTTGATGTTGAGAGTTCCCAGTGGAGGAGGAGAGCCGACCTTACTGTTTTGTGGATTTCTGGAGGAAACCACCACCATTGATCGGTTTCGGTGTTGAGAGACACACCCTATCCCATCGAAGATACCATCCAGGCATTTCACCGTACTTTTCAGGAGTATCCATTGCAGAGTGCGCAACTTAGCCAGTGAGGGCACAAGTCAGTTTGAGGGTTTGGAGAGCTACACGAGATCCATATCCAGATTGTAGTTTCCTTCCAACCCATTTGAGATCTAGCCAGGGTGCTTCTATTGAGCCATATATCATTAGATTCTAATGGTGTAATCTTGCAGATTGACTGATTCATCCATTTAGGGCGTAGCTCTTCCGGACATACATTTGGTGTTGCATGCAGAGTATCAGAGTAGATCTGGGAAAATACTTCCAACCCATTTCCTT
Source organism: Picea glauca (assembly GCA_000966675.3). Lineage (NCBI taxonomy): Eukaryota > Viridiplantae > Streptophyta > Pinopsida > Pinales > Pinaceae > Picea > Picea glauca. The sequence goes on along the minus strand of JZKD02S1978485.1, from coordinate 168,421 downwards.
ATTTGGCGAGATGACTCTTTTGAGCCATATAGTAGTAGATTCTGTTGGTGGAATCCTTTGGGGTGCATCCAGTGCCCCCAGGAGGTGCGCAAACCCCCCAAGGGTCTAGATCCAATGCCTTAGATACTAGATTCGAGATCCGACACTCACCCATTTCAGTTTAGAGGCCAGGGCACTTCTATTGGAGCAATTTCCAGTGTATTTCGATGGTCTGAACTCCCAGACGAGTTTTCCAGCTGGTAGTGGTTACCATATTTCTTCGGAATCACATATTTTCACTGATCTATCCGTGCATGCATCAGATCTGCAATCATCTTTTGATCATGGGTATTTTTATGTTATTTGATTGTATTCCAGTGTTGATCCATGAGATCTGGCTAACGTTTATATTCTATATTTCCAGTAGGCTATTGTATTTCCTTGCTTGAACCGTATAATACATGATATTGGGCAATTGATGTTCTTTACTTTTGCATGCATCCTTTATATGTTGTTTAAACCATAAATATGCAACATGCACATGCAATAACCAACATGCACATGAAATAACCCACATGCACATGCAATAACCATCAAGATCTCAAACATACAACTGAAATGCATCCAAAAACCCCTAGTGTATAAGATCTGCAAGACAAAATAATAGATCAGTAGCAAATATCTTGATCAACGGGATCAGGGATATTTCAGTTTGAAGAGGTGGGTTGTCAGGCTTGTGGATTGAAGAAGAAGGTTGTCGGGCCTCCAAGCAAATCTCTCAAGGTGAGAGAGGTTGTTGGGGAAGTGATTTCCCAGAGGGAGCTCAACTGCATCTATAGTGCTCTGAGAATTCCTTTTTGGTCTGTTGTTGAAGCCCTGGAAGGGAAGTGGGGCAGCCGAAGAACTATTGAGTAGAGAAGGGGCATACTTCATGGGGTGGGACAAACATGTGGGGAATGAGAGGTTGTAGGCTGTTAGTGTGAGTTGGCTCCTGGGAGAAAATCCTTCATGTTGATCTGTGCGAAATTCCTGTTTTCCTTGCCTAGCCTAGGAATCTCTTGCCTAGTGGAGTTTAGTCCCAGCTCGGGGGTGACCCACTACTGAGCGTGATGATCAACATGGTCTAAGGCTGGGAGGTTCGTGGGAGGTATGCACACAGTTTGTGGTCATCTATTAAAAGAGAAGTACCAAATCTTTGTTGATTGCATGTTGGGTAATTGTACATGTGTTATAATTGATGAGTAATTCCTGGATATTTCATATATGTTGTATGTGTAGGATTACTGTTATTTCTGCATTATCTGTGTATATTAGAATATGTTGTCTATATTTTTTAATGTTATTTCTGCATGAATAATGGCATGAAAAAAATGTTATAATTGTTAATTTGCATTAGATAGATATGCATATAAATACACAAAATGGTATCAGAGCATAAAGGTTATTTGGTGGCATGGATTGGCCTATTGGTTTAGGGTCATGGATGTCACAAATTGGTATCAGAGCTAAGAGAGATGTCCAAGAAGTGACATTGTCCGACCTGTTGGTGGCTGGGGACATTACAAAATGGTATCAGAGCCATGGTTTCAACACTAAGCCTGGATAGGCCATGCTAGTGGAAGTTGAAGCAAAAGTTCAGAAAATAATTGTTGTCGAAATGGACAAAATTCAAGTTCAGAGCCCATGGTTTCTACCCGGAACCTGGATGGGCCACGAACGAGAAATTCAGAGTATAAAGTCCATAGAATTTTGATGTACAGAGTGCAATAAGGGCGTTGAAAGAACACTTGGACTATGTTCAGAAACACCAGAGGTGTAATGGTTTAAGAAATGGCCATAGAGAAAGAAATCACAACATTTGTGGTGTTGGGTTGTAGGATTTGTTCGGGAGAAGGAGGATCCTTCTCAATCGTCAGATCTGGAGAAAGGTGCAGGAGGGTTTAAATGCAATTCCTTCAGAATTCACGACTTTGGAAAGGTTTACGGGTTATAAGAGAAAAAAGGGTCGAAGCCCAAAGTTCCGAAGTCCCAAAAAGGATCTACACCGTAGATCCAGGGGGTGGAAATTATTGATTGATGGCTCAGTCGAAGACATATTATATTCATCGGATCTATGTGCAAGTGGTTGTGAGTCGTAGATCTCATGACAATTCATAACTTTAGAGTTCGATGGTTGGGATAATTGGGGTATGCTGGTGCAAAAACCGCTGAAGCCCGAAGTCCCGAAGCAAAAGAACAGAAGTGGCATGGCAGGATGATGTCGCTAGTGGTGACGTAGAAATTTCCTAAACATTCCACATGCCACCACCTTAGTTGGTGACAGTTTCACTATGTGGACCCTGGAAGGTAAGGAAGTTCGGGAGTTCGATGTTTCAGAAGAATTGGAGTGTGCAAGTGTAAAAATCATTGAGGCCCAAAGTTTTGAAGTGATGTGGCTTTATGATGTCACTTAAAAGGATGTGGACACATGGGATGTGGGCCATGTGTCACCCGTCTGAGTGGGCCACGTGTCCACTTCTAATATTTCTCTATGTGGGCCTCCTCTCGAGCATGGATGGTGAGGCCCTGATGGTCACAGTGGACACGTGGTGCTAGATTGTGAAGTCCTGAGACTTGACACTCCGAAATAAATGGTTCATAAAGGAATTGAAGGAAGAAGTTTCTGAATTTCCGCAACGTCGAGGTGACGCGATGTAATGACATCACCGGGAGTGATGTGGAAGTGTTCAGAGATTAGCGGTTTGAGAGTTTTGGGATGTGCAGATGTGAAATCCTCCAAAGTCCCGAAAGCTTCGTATCTCTGAAGTCTCATAGCTCCAAAGTCGAGAGTTCTATAGTGGGTATCAGTCATTGGATGATGGGAAGCTGTGGACTGTAGATCCGCTGTTCTTTGCACACTATTAGTTTGTTGTTCTGTGATGTTTGGGACATGCGGAAAAAGGGAAACCTCTAAATCCATGGAGCCCAAAGTTTCAAGGCTCTGAATAAGTGCCCAAATCATTAGCACTAGGTCACAACTGCGGTCACATGCGAACCAAAGGAAAAAGAAAAAGGGGCTAACGCCCGAAAATTTGTTGCAAAACAAACCAAGGCTTAGAGATAGAAGCTCGAGGGGTTCTTGACCGACCAAGACCCGCTGAAAATGGATTTTGATATTGTTTTTATTGAATCAGATTGGTTTGTTCTGGAAATTTTTTTAAAGTCTATTAGCCTGACAAAAATTTGGTTGATTGCACATTTTGCAGAATTAACAATTGTTAGAACCAAACCGAACTGTTGCATAGTGTAGAGATATGGAGAAGGCACATGATGCTTACAATTCAAAAAATGAATATAGAGGAATGGATTTCCATTTGGGAGTTGAAGGATCAAACTCCAATGGACATGGAGAAGAGATATATAAAGAAGAGAACATGATGAAAATCATTAAAAAGTTACAGAAAGATGTCCAAATTCACTGAGCAGATAACAAAAATCTCATGAAAGCTAGGGAGCAACAGGGAGAATTCAACATGAAGTTGATGCAGAGCTTGGAAATAATATAAAATAATTTGGATAAGGAGAGTGGCTCAAGAAAATCAGGAAGTCGCAAAAGAACAAAAAGTGATAGTAAACATCACCAACACTCCCCGAGGCATTCCAATAAGAGATCACACAACAACTCAAGTCCATCAAGTCCATCCCCTGTTAGGAAGCATAAGAGGTTTGGGGTGGATGAGCTATGAGGAGAAATGAAAAAAATCAAACCTCCTACATTTGATGGTGAGCACAAGAAGGATGAAGATGCAGAGACATGGGTGTTGGGCATGAGAAAGTATTTTCAATTGCATAATTATTCTTCTCATGCAGAAGGAAGAATTTCCATATATCAACTCAAAGGTAAGGCATCCATGTGGTGGGATCAGCTGGTGCAAGTGAAACACATTGATGAGAAAAATGTTACTTGGAGGGAATTCAAGAAGTATTTTGAAAATAAATACTTGACTAAGAGGTACTATGACAAGAAAATGAAGGATTTCTTTGAACTCAAGCTTGGGGGTATGACAATAGATGAATATGAAATAAGGCTTTTAGAATTGTTGAAATATGTATCTTTCATCAAGGATGATATAGTAAAGGTTCAGAGGTACTTGAGTGGTTTTCCATCACCCATTAGTGAAAAAATACAATATGATGATCCCAAAACATTGGAGGAGACCATAAGGCGAGCTAAGTGCCTATATGATCAACAAAAAGCAAGGCCAAATTTCCAAAAAGCTTGGGCAGACAGGAAGAAAATCAACATGGATCATAGGAAGAAGGGAATTAAGCCACCATTCTTCATATATAATCCTCAGGGACATACAACTTCTAGAGAACCCAGAACGATTGAGACAAGTGGTCAAAGGCCAAGGAAACCACCTATTCAATGTTGGGGTTGTAAATGAGATCATATGTTTAGAGATTGTTGTCACATAAGTGACAGAGTGAGAGTTGTTCACAATGTTTAGTGAGATGAAACAATGGAGGACATGGGAAGAAGTGTACCCAGGATCTATGCAGCCCTGGACAACAAGCAAGCAGAGTATCAGTCACATATGATTGAAGTGGAAGGTATGATCAACAACCAAACCATTACTATTTTAATTGATTCAAGAGCTAGTCATAGTTATATAGATCCTAAGATGGTGGAAATTTTTCTTTTTCCAAGAAGAAAGAATGGAAAATCTTGGTTGGTGTAGTTGGCTATTGGAGCCAAAAGAAAATTCAATTAGATGGTTAGTTAACTCATATCTTATGGACATGAATGGACTGAGCACAAGGGAAGATTTGAACATCTTGCCTTTAGGTTCTTATGACTGCCTAATTGGTATGGATTGGTTAGACCAAAACCATGCCATCTTAGACTGTCGTATCAAGGCATTCACTTTCCTAGATGAGGAAGGAAATCAAAGAACAATCCAAGGAATTTCTAGGGCAGTGACTATCAAAGAAATTTCAGCAATGCAGCTGAAGAAATGCTACAGGAAAGGTTGTCAAATATTTGCAGCTCATATGGAGGAAACATCTAAGGATAAGGTGCCAAATATGGAGGACCATGCAGTCCTAGAAGATTTTGAAGAGATGTTCGAGGAAGTACCATGACTATCCCCAAAGAGAGATATTGATTTCTCTATAAATTTAATGCCCGGAGCAGCTTCGGTGTCAAAGACTCCTTACATAATGAGTACACCAGAGCTGAAGGAGTTGCAAATGTAGCTTGAAGAACTTCTAAAGAAGGGGTATATACTCCCAAGTGTGTCACCTTGGGGTACCCCAATATTGTTCATGAAGAAGAAATATGGGACATTGAGATTGTGCATCGACTTTAGACAGTTGAATAAAGTGACTATAAAGAACAAGTATCCCTTACCAAGGATTGATGATCTCTTCGATCAATTGAAAGATGCAAAGATAGATCTCAGGTTAGGATACCATCAGGTAAGGGTTAAAGAGGAAGATATCAGGAAGACCGCCTTCGGGACAAGGTATGGTCATTATGAGTTCACATTGGTGCCATTTGGGTTGTTAAATGCACTAGTTGTTTTCATGTGCTTAATGAATGGTATTTTTCGAGAATATTGAGACACGTTTGTCATTGTCTTTTTGGATGACATCCTTGTATATTCCAAGTCGGAAGAGAGCATGAACATCATTTGAGGATGGTGTTACAAGTGCTAAGGGAAAATCAATTGTATGCCAAATTGAGCAAGTGTTCATTTTATCAAAACATAATTCACTACTTGGGGCATATCATTTCAAAGGATGGGATAGCAGTGGATCCTAAGAAGATAGAATCCATTAGAGAATGGTCAGYGGAAAAGAATGTGACAAAATTCAAATCCTTTATGGGTCTAGCTGGTTACTACAAAAGGTTCATTGCATGGTTTTCAAGAATAGCTCACCCCATCACTTCCTTGCAAAGGAAGGGGAAGAAGTTTCAATGGATAGTAGAATGTGAAATGAGCTTCCAACAATTGAAGCAGTTGTTAACCAATGCTCCAATTCTGTGGATTGCTGATCCGAATGAAGATTTTGTGGTTTGCACAGATGTGTTCAAAGAAGGACTTGGTGGAGTCCTTAGTCAAAATGGGTTTTTTGTATGTTATGAATCAAGGAAGTTGAAGGAGCATGAAAGGCTCTATGCCACTCATGATTTGGAGTTGGAAGCCATAGTGAACGCTTTGAAGAAGTCGAGGCACTACCTCATGGGAAAGAGGTTTGAGTTGAGGACAAACCATAATGGTCTGAAGTATTTGTTTGATCAGCCAACTTTAAATTCTAGGAAAAGCAGATGGTGAGAGTTTCTCAGTGAATATGAATTTGATATAAAGCATATCAAGGGGAAAGAGAACAAAGTGGTTGGTGCACTCAGCAGAAGAGTGAATGAGTTGCATGCTACAACCATTAGCATGTGCCAATCAGATTTGAAAGACATAGTTGTGGAGGCTGCAAAATTAGATTTGCAATACATGGAATTGGTAACAAAATTGCAGCAAGGTAAAATGCAACAGAAAGTTGAGGATTACAAATTGAGAATTAATGGAATCCTCTTGTATAGAAACATAGTTTATGTACCCAATTCTTATGAATTGAGGAGGACGATTTTAAAATAAATTCACAATGTACCTTATGCATGACACCAAGGATATCAAAAAACAATTTTAGCAGTCAAAAGCCAATATTATTGGCCAGGCATGAAGAGGGAGATTGTTGATTTTATTGCCAAATGCTTGGAATGTCAAAAGGTAAAGGCTGAGCATAGACACCCAACTGGTTTTCTATGACCATTACCCATACCTGAGTGGAAGTGGGAAGTTGTAACAATGGATTTCATCATAGGATTGCCTAGAACAAGCAAGCAAGATGAGGCAATCATGGTGTTGGTGGACAAGCTTACTAAAGCTTCCCATTTCATTCCTATGAATACTACTCATAAGGCAACTAATGTTGTTGATATTTATATGAGGGAAGTAGCACGCTTAGATGGCGTACCCAAGAAAATTGTGTTTGACAGAGACCCAAATTTTACATCAAAGTTCTGGAAGGGGTTATTCAAAGGGTTCAGAACAAATCTGAACTTCAACACTTCTTATCACCCTAAGTCTGATGGGAAAACATAAAGGGTGAACCAAGTGATAGATGATATTATAAGGGTGTGTGTGATGGACAAACCATCTAAATGGGAAGATTATCTACACTTGGTAGAATTTAGCTACAATAATGGGTATCAAGCATCACTAAAGATGAGCCCATTTGAAACACTTTATGGCAGAAAGTGCAACACCCTAGTAAGTTGGGACAACCCAACTGATAGGGGAGTGGTTGGGCCAGAGTTTCTCAAGGAAATGGAAGAACAAATGTTGAAGATTAAGTAGAATTTGAAGGATGCCCAAGACAAGCAGAAAAGCTATGTTGATAAGAACAAAACTCACAGGGAATTTAAACTAGGGGATCATGTATTTCTGAGAGTGAAGGCCAACAAAAGCTCCCTGAAGTTGGGAAATTTTTCAAATTTGGCAATTCAATATTATGGGCCTTTTGAAATCCTAGAGAGGATTGGTCCAGTAGCATATATGCTTGCATTTCTTGCATGCATGTCCATACATAATGTATTTCATGTCTCATTGCTTAAGAAATGTACATTTGATGCTAATCATGTTATTGATTGGAACGTGATTCAAGTGGAGCAAGAAAGCGATTTTTAGGTGCATCTGGTGCGCATACTAGACTAGAACAACAAGCAGCTCTAGAATTGAGCCATAGGGCTTGTAAAATTCCAGTGGATTTGGTACGGTCCTGAGGATTCAACATGGGAGTATTAAGATGCTATGCGAGCAAAGTACCCACATCTTTTTGAAGGTTTTGGAAATCTTGTTGTTGATACGTAAATAAGTTACACTGAGGACAGTGAAAAAATAAGGGGAGGGGATTGTAACACCCCAAATATGAGCCCCTACTGAATTGTAATTATGTTTATATGATGGTGAGCCAAGTGTTTATAAGCTGGAAGACTTATATGTTTATTAGGCCGGTGAGCCTAGATGCTTAAGGCCAATGAGCTTGATTTTTGTATATCTAAACACACATATCATAAATAAAATTACATTGTTGCATGTAGACCGACCACGAAGAAAGAGTTATGGGGGACTAAGCTCCACTAGGTAGGGTAAGGGAGGGGGATAAGTGTCTAGGAATAGGGGCTAAGCTAGAGGGCTTACCTCTAAAGGAATAATATTTTGTTATTATTTACCAAAGGCTATGGTTGACATAAGCTGTGTTGTGCTAAGTTTCCAGGAGAGGGAATGAGTGCTAAGTGGAGCTCATGCAACTTTAGGAAGACATGTGTCGACCTGGACACATGCAGTTATAGCTGGGAAAGCCTGCTCATTGGGGGGTTTTCCCTCCACTCTAGCATCTCTCCCCATGATCGTGTTCCCTCACCACTCTTGCCATGCTGGGGACCCTCGCCATTCTCTAAAAGTATACCATCTTATCGATTCATCCAGGGATTCACATGGTGAGCCATCCTTTTCATCGTCAACCTCTACATCATTCACACGCCTATGAAACTAGTAAACCTGTGAAGCTGACCCATGTTTTTCTGTGAAGCACAACACACCTGTACTTTGCTAGAGTTGTGTTGTGCCTTAACGATTTGTTGTTTCTTCCATCACCTGAGCTATACCAAGCCTCGTTGTTTCCATCACCCTTACTAGAGTTGACTTAGGAGATGGACTGAAGAAGTAGTTTGTCATGCCTATGGTTTGAAGAGGTGGGTTTTTAGGAACGTGGATTGAAGAAGAGGGTTTTTAGGCCTGCAAGAAACTCTCTCTAGGTGAGAGAGGTTGTTGGGAAAGTGATTTCCTAGAGGGAGCCCAATTGCAGCTATAGTGCTATGAGAATTCTTGTCTAGTTTGTTGTTGAAGCCCTAGAAGGAAACTGGGGTAGCCGAAGGATTGTTGAGCAGAGAAGGGGCACACTTCTTAGGGTGGCACATACATGTGGGGAATGAGAGGTTGTAGGTTGTTAGTGTGAGCTGGCTCCTGGGAGAAAATCCTTCCTGTTGATATGTGCGATCTTCCTGTTTTCCTTGCCTAGCATAGGAATCCCTTGCCTGGTGGAGTTTAGTCTCAGCTTGGGGGTGACCCACTGTTGAGCGTGATGAGTAGCGTGGTCTAAGGCTAGGAGGTTCGTGGGAGGTATGCACGCAGTTGGTGGTCATCTATTAAAAGATAAGTACCAAATATTTGTTGATTGCATGTTGGGTAATTGTACATGTGTTATAATTGATGACTAATTCCTGGATATTTCATATATGTTGTATGTGTAGGCTTATTGTTATTTCTGCATTAAGTTGTGTATATTATAATATGTTGTTTGTATGTTTTAATGTTATTTCTACATGAATAGTGGCATGGACATAATGTTATAGTTGTTAATTTGCATTAGATAGATATGCATATAAATACACAAAATGGTATTAGAGCATAAAGGTTATTCGGTGGCATGGCTTGGCCTGTTGGTTTAGGGTCAGGGATTTCACGAATTGGTATCAGAGCTAACAGAGACGTCAAAGAAGTGATGTTTCCTGGCCTGTTGGTGGTTGGGGATGTTACAACACATGTTTTGGAATCACTAGTGGCATGCTTATAAACATTTGTCAAATTATTAGTGGAATTCTTGCGCCCCCCATGTAGCTCAATTCCTAGACCTCTGAAGGACACTTCATAAAACATAGGTTCAACAAGGTACATGGAATCTATCGCTAATGCCCAAGATGGACATTAATATATATTTCAAATTTAATTAATGTTTTTTCACCGTTTATTATTGTTAAGAGAATATACTAGACAATGTAGTGTTAGATATTGGAAGCATAAATCATTGATAAGACTACTAAATCCCAAACAATGAGTTGTGAAATTTTTTGTCTATCTAAATGTTCAAAGTTGTCTAAATTTTGTACTATTCACAAAATGACTCCCAACAATACCTTTTGACTTGATACAATTTACAATATCAATTAAAAATGTTTATGCATTGGATTCTTTATATATTTTTAAATCTCTATCTATACTTAAGAGATATGGGATTAAACTAAATTTATGCTCCTTAAAATGATGGGGAAACAAGAGATTTGGAATTAAGATAATTTTATGCTCTTTAAAATGATGGGGAAACAAGAATTAAAATGCTTTGTATACTCTTGCTTGCACATATAAAAGAAAAGTACACTCCACAATACACTATAGTTAAGCATAATGTGACACACACACGCACACACACACACACACACACACACACACACACACACACA
>JZKD02S1978485.1:142538-158053 GCA_000966675.3 Picea glauca | reverse complement strand
ATGTTTAATAAAAATATTATTTATTTTTGTATGTTTTTTAATTTACCGACCCATTCATTAATATTTGTATATACTAACATTCAAACGGATCAAATGTGTAGTGAATCATAAGATCCAAATATAAAATTACAAATTAAAAAAACTAATGCAGAATAGAAATCTAAAAGCATACAATCTGGCATCATGTGTTTACAAAGGACATTTCAAAGTTGTATCTATATGGTCCGTATATGTTATGATGTATGCCTTTTGTTTGGCCACGACAATGCCTTCAATCTACTCTTTTAATTTATCCATGAAAACCTGATGTAATTAATGACAGGGGTATTAACATCAACAGTGAATTCAGATCTAGCCTATGTTCTCTGTCTCCTTCAAGTTTCCATTGAGTGCCTTCGGCTCAATTTCACATGGTCCGTTCCCGCGGGGTGGAAAATCCTCCCACTTGAATGAAGGATACCATGATGCCTAATATGTAAAGGCTTTGACATCATCAACCTTCCTCACCTCAATGCATTTTACAGTGGACTCTTTTCGACGAGCCCCACGACTCCTGAGTAGTGCCTCTCGATGGCAGTGATTCATTGCAGCAAAGAAAATTCTTCAAAGTTGTTTTTATCAATGTCGTCGCTTGGGATTAACTTATGGTAAAGATGAAGATGATTCTAGATGGAACTTACTCGTTGCAGTCTCCACGATCACGAAGATCGATCTCATAAACCATCAATATAATTCAACCTCGCCTCCCTTACCTCCCCTAATGCAGAAAAACCTGTCATCTCAAAATTGCGTTTGACCAATAAAACATGGGATCGCAAGACAATGAGTAGGAATCAAAGGTTTTGAAAATATTACGAAGGCGTAGTCTAATAAACCATTAAAGGCTCCATCAACCTCACAAACCTTACGCCATCCATATTGTATTAGCTAGGATGACAGAGGTGGCAAGTTGTAATGGCATAGTTTATTATAATTGTGGCATGTTGTGTGTTGACATTAGAGGGAAGGTACAAGCTGGGAGGGGCCTTGCCAAAATGTTTGCCCCATCAGAAAGGTGTTAGGTACCGAAAAATAGAAAATGAAAATGGAACAGAAATCGCATAGGAGAGGAAGGTCGTTGCAACAAGGTGGGGAATTTGAGGATGTTAGAGGTGCAAACACCGAGGGAAAAAAAGTCTAATAGATAGACTATGCTTTTATGAAATCTACATTTCATTTTCAACAATTGAGCATGTGTTGATCCAGATTATTTTCGACACGAAATGAGAGTGAATATATAATAAAGCCATGTATAGAGATATCTAGGATATCCAATAATATAACAGAAACATATCAGAGATGCAACCATAAACATAGAGATAAAGTAATACACAATTTTCTATTAATGAGCAAAAATGTACAAAGACTGTAAAAATACAGAGTGAAAGACTCACTAGAATGGTGTCAGCTTATCTCCGCTACTCGCATTCTCAAGAAGATGATTTTACAATGAGGCTCCAAAGGAATTTTTATCATAAAGAAAATCCAAAACCCTAACCCTGAAAGATAAAAAACCAACAGTTTTGTGGACCTCGTTTTGGGTAGCTTGGTGTATCAACTTCCCAAGGATGTAATTTTGGCATACGATCTTTGTTTGGGGCACATGATAACTCGTTGGAAAGGTATCGTCAAGGATATTAATTTTGGAGGATAAATCAGAGCCTTTCACTATCATTGAGTAGCTTGATCCCGAAAAACCTTTATTTAGGCCCTCAAAATGGCCCTGGAAGTTAAAAACTGCTAAAAATAGTAAATTACCAAAATTGTCAGAAAACTGTTTTGAGCCAGTTGGAAAAGGTGGGTGGCCACCGATATCCACCTGGATCAATATTCCCTCCTTAGTAAGCAATGGTATTCATTTTTTTAAGTGCCCAGGGGAGAGGGAAAAGCATTCATTGAATCTACATCTTGATGAGCTGCTTGCCTTGTTGGAGAAGTTGCACTGCTTAGCTTGTTGAAGGTTGTCACGAACCTGTGGCTAGAAGGGTTGGACCTTTTTAACGAGTCTGACTACATGAGATGTCTGTGTGCAGAAATAATCTTTACACTTTTTTGCAATCTTTTCGACCTGCTTCTGTTGGATAGAAGGTGGTTGGATTGAGGCTGCAGTGATGTTCTTTTGTACACACTTTGAATAGACTGTGAAGAAGCTAAATTTTGTAGTATGAAGTACTACCTCGTGGCACTTTTTAGGTGGGACAATAGTCAGAATTACCTCTTGTATCCTGTAGAGATGACCCCCCAGAGTAACAATGACACTACGGGGTCGAGACTCATAAATAACATGACACTTCCACATATATGGTTGGCCCAAGAGAACATCACAAACATCCAGGGGGGAAAAATCACATAATACCTCATCCTTGAAGGGTTGGATGCCGTATGACAATTGACACTGCTGGCTAACATGAAGATCTCATCCCTAACGAAGCCACCCGATATTGTATGGATGCGAGTGTGGTGTTATCGACAATCCCAAATGTTTGATGACCTCTGCTGAGATGAGGTTCTTTTGGCTTCTATTATCAACAATAAAATGTAGCGGGGTCCCCTTAACCCACATCTATGAATGAAAAAGGTGCTCCCCCTCTTCATAATCTGTTGGTTCTTTTGGTTGAATTGTTGCAGTCGCAACAATAGAAGTGGGGTCTGTGTCAATGATTTTTCTTCTATCTGTATTTTCATAATCAAATTCTGAATCAAGGTTTGACTCCTTGTCTTTTATCTTTGCCACCAATTATTGTTTTGAGCCACATTCATCAATGTTGTGCCAGGGGATTTTGTGGAAATCACACCATTTTTCAATGTCCTTCTTCGTCTTTTTGTGACCCTTCTTTTCTTGTTGCTTGGACTGGTTTTTAGGAGACTGTTTGTTAGGGTCGTCTTTATCATACTTTGGTTGTTGCGGATTTGCAAACCCAAACTCTTGTTTGTTTTGGTGCTTAAATTTCTACTCGATTTTAACAACATATCGATAAGCAACACCGAGTGATGAGATGTCTAGAAAATCCATTTCAGTTTGGATGTATCTGTGTAGAGCCCCACGGTATTTCAGAACCAAATTTCATTCAGAGTCTTTGATACTCAACTTGGTGCACAAGGTATGGAAGGTATTGGTGAACTCCAGAGATACTTGTCCCCTGTCTTGTCGTAGTGTGGTCCATCTCATGTACTATTCCTCATAGTTGCCAATAGGGAAATAATGTTCCTTTATCGCATCCATAAAAAAATCCCAAGTGGGCTCAGCCCCATATATTCTAGACTCCTATGTGGAGCTTTGCTCCTAGTAAGTTTCCCACCAATGTTTGACATGGGGGAGAGCCTTAAGGAGTGTGAAGGTGATCTTTTCCCTGTTGGAGAAATTATGAACAAAGAAATAACCTTCTAGCAGATTAAACCATTTTTCTAGGGCATCTGCATCTATCTGTCCTTCAAATATGGGAATATCAAAATTATCTTGTACCTTAAAAGGAAAGGTGCCTCCAAAGTGGCCATTTGATGAAGACACGCCTATTGTTATCGACAAGTGTTGAAGGATGTGGGAAAAATTATCCATCATTTCATCCCTCTGTCGCGTGAGAGCTTGCTCAAGCAACAGATTAATAGAATCGTCTGCTCTACCATTTTTATTTTCTTCCACCATGGAGGGTTTCTTGTGCATGCAAGAGAGATTTTCCGCAAGAGAGACAAGCTCAAGACCCAACTTGATATACTCGGACCTCGTCGGGGACATGCATTGAAAAACGATAAAGAGCAGCTTGCTCTGATACCACTGAGCTTGATTATTTTCGACACTAAATGAGAGTGGAGATATAATAAAGAAATGTACAGAGATATCTCACATATCCAATAATATAACAGAAATGTATCAGAGATGCAACAATAAACATAGGGATACAGTTGTACACAATTTTCTATTAATGAGCGAAAATGTACAAAGACTGTAAAAATACATAGTGAAAGACTCACTAGAATGGTGGCAGCTTCTCTCTGAGAAGATATGTTTTTGTTACTCACATTCTCAAGAAGATGATTTTACAATGAGGCTCCAAAGGCCTTTTTATCACAAAGAAAATCCAAAACCCTAACCCCAGAAGATGAAAATTCAATAGTTTTGTGGACCTCGTTTTAGGTAGTTTGGTGTATCGACTTCTCAGGGGTGTAACTTTGGTATACAATATTCGTTTGGGGCGCACGATAGCTCATTGGAAATGTGTTGTCGAAGAGATTAATTTTGGGGGCTCAATCAGAGCCTTTGGGGTATTATGGAGAAGCTCAATCCCGAAAAACCTTCATTTAGGCTCTCAAAATGGTCCCGGAAGTTAAAAACTGCTAAAAATAGTAAATTACCAAAATTGCTAGAAAAATTGTTTTGAGCCAGTTGGAAAAGATGGGTGGCCACCAATATTCACTTGGATCATGTGCTTACGCAAAAATTGAGCCTGTGTTTTGCAAATGTGTAGTCAAAATTTGTGAGGTCAAAGTTCCTAAGGTCATATTTCCCGAGGTCATAGTTCCCGAGGTCAAAGTTCTCGAGGTCATAATTCCACAAGTCAAATTTCTTGAGGTCATAGTTCCCAAGGTCAAACTTCTAGAGGTCAAAGTTCCTAAGGTCATAGTTCTTGAGGTCATAGTTATTGAGGTCAAAGTTCTTGAGGACAAAGTTCCTAAAGGCATAGTTCCTAAGGTCAAAGTTCATGAGGTGATAATTTATGAGGTCAAAGTTCCTTAGGTTAATGTTTCAGAAGTCATAGTTTTGGAGGTCAAAGTTCCTTAAGTCAAGGTTCCTGAGGTCAAATTTCCTTCAATCAAAGTTCATGAGGTCAAATTTCCTAAGTTCATAGTTTCTAAGGTCATAGTTTCTAAGGTCAAAGTTCATAATGTCAAATTTCTTGAGGTCATAGTTCTTGAGGTCGTAGTTTCTGAGGTCAAAGTTCTTGAGGTCATAGTTCCTAAGGTCATAGTTCTTGAGGTCATAGTTCCCGAGGTCATAGTTCCTCAGGTCAAAGTTCCTCAGGTCATAATTTCAGAGGTCAAATTTTCTCAAGTCATAGCTCATGAGATTAAAGTTTATAAGGTCATAGTTCCCAAGATCAAAGTTCCAGAGCTCAAAGTTCTTAAGGTCAAAGTTCCTAAGGTCATAGTTCCTTAGGGAAAAGTTCTTCAGGTCATAGTTCATGAGGTCAAAGTTCTCGAGGTCATAGTTCAGGAGGTCAAAGCTCCCAACGTCAATGTTCCCGAGGTCATAATTCTTCAGAGTAAAATTTTCTAAGGTCATTATTCTTGAGATAAAACTTTTTAAAGTCAAAGTTCCCGAGGTCATAGTTCCTGAGGTCATAGTTGTTAGCTTTTTAGCACGGGAGGTACTCTGCAAGTTTTGTCTTGTATGCATATGTTACCTTATGTTGACACTACTAGTCACTTAACTTTGTTATGGGTTTTTATGAAGTTGTAAAGTGGTTCTTTTATTAAAGTGACTTTTTAATAAAGTGTGCCTTCTAGTTTTAAAGTGACTTTATTTCATAAAGTGCACTTATGTAATAAAGTGAAATTTACTTTAATATTTTAAGTGATTCATTTTGGAGGGAATGAATCATGACCCTTGATCTTGCAAAAGGAAAGATTAGATCTTGGCCTTTTTATTTAGGGTTGGGGAAGGTGAAAAGACACTTTGGAGGGAAAATGTCATTTTCAGATTTCTAAAAGAATGCATTGGGTAGTGTGCAAGACAAGAGAAGGTGTTTGAGAGAGAATTTTTGAGTAGGCTTGAGAGAGGAAAATTAGGGCAGCATAGAGGGAACATTTCCCAATACAAAGTGGGCACAAATCCAAAGGGAGCATATATGTTTTATTGCTGAGTTATTTTTCTGTTGTGGGAGGTCGTACTGTACGGATCCGTACAGTCCATACAACAAGGGAAAGAAGGAACTCAAATCGAGGCAGTCTTTGGCACAAATTTTGAGGCTAATTCAAGGGTTTTTCTTGTTGTTGTTGGGCCGTACAGAACAATTTGTACAATTGACTATGTGCATGGATTTTGAGGTACAGGGAGGGTCATACAACAATACAGACTTGGAATGGATTACGAGGCATATTTTTAGGACTGTTTAAGTGTGTTGTAAGTGGATTTTTCTTGGCTGGAAATTGTGATTTTGTTGCTGATATGTATTTTCCCGAAGTTGAGTAATAAGATCTCTCTCCGTCTCTCTCTCATTGGGTTTCCCCACATTGGGGTTTTCCCTGGCATTTGCCTAAATTTCTAAGTTCTTCATGGGTGATTGAATGTTGTTCATTGTGTTTATTTTTGTTGCATAATTACTTAGCAATGTGTATCTCTGCTTATGTAATTTTTTGAATGTGGGTTTTAGACACATTAGAGTTCATGCAAGAAAATAATCTCTAGGTTGCTAAGTGTATGACATAATTGTTAGCTTGTTGATTTTTTCATTAAAAATTACATGGTATTAGAGCTTGGTCTCTAAGTGATAGTAAACAGTGTGATTTTTGGGCAAGGTCGAAGGGGGAAAATTTGTGATTGTTTTCCTTGAGTTGTGACAGGGAATATGGTTGCATGCATTAGATTTGAGGATCAATTGGATGGAATTTCCAACTATTTGTAGTGGAATTTCCAGATGTCAGTTGTTCTCAAGGAGAACAAGATTTGGAACTTTGTCAGATCTATTGTTGTGGTTCCCACAACAGATCCTATTGCTTTGGATTTGCATGAGGTCAAGGAGGCCAAGGATCAGAGGATTATTATGGATGGGGTGAAGGATCACCTTATCCCACACTTCGTTGAGAAGAAGACAACCAATGAGATGTGGGATACACTTAAGAACTTATTTGAGGTGAAGAATGAGAATCATAAGATGGACTTCAAGGCTAAGCTACATGATACCAAGATGGGTAAGGAGGAGAGTGTTTATTCTTATATTACCCGGGTAGCTCAAGTGAAAGATGAGCTAGTTGTTGTTGGAGAGTTCATATCAGATTCAGAGTTGGTGAGGATAGCCTTGAAAGGCTTCACCAAATAATGGAAAGTCTTCATGAAGTGTGTGGTGGGTCGTGAGAATCTTTTATATTGGAGCAGACTGTGGGATGATTTCACTCGGGAGGAGATCCAGGAAGGATCTCAAAGCAGTGGACATAAGACAGATGGAGTCGATGAGAATGTTTCTCTTACTGCAAAGAGAAAGAAGAAAGGAAGTTTCAGGAGGGAATTGAGTAAAGTCAGATGTTATTGTTGTAACTAGTTGGGGCACCTTGCTTCTCAATGTCATGAGAGAAAGAATAAGAAGAAGGAACCGGAGGGGCCTGAGACAGTTGCTGCAACATCCATGAAGGACTTTGCTTCCAAGTATGAAAATGAATTTTCTTTGGTTACCCTAGTTTCTAGTGTCGGTAGCAGAGGATTTGGAGGTGATATCAGATGGATTGTGGATAGTGGAGCCTCTTGCCACATGATGAGAATCTGGTGAGTATTCCTAAATATCACAGAGACAGGTCCTAACCGACATGTGGTAAATGAAGGTGGTATGGTGTGAATTGTACATTGAGTTGGAAGGGTTAGATTCCAACTCGAGTATGGAGGATTTCTGGACCTGGATGGAGTTCTCTTTGTTCCAGGGTTGAGGGTTAACTTGCTCTCAGTCTTAGCCTTGAAGGATGTAGGATATTGTACATTTTTCAAGAGGGAACATGTATTTATCTACAGGGAGGGAGTGGACCTGGTGGAACTGTAGCTGATCGATGATTGGGTGAATAGGTTGTATATGTTGCGAGGACAACCTTGAATGTATGATTCATCGTCGGATGAGGAGCATGAGGAGGATCCTGAGACTGCGGTAGGCCCAAGGATTCAATCTTGCATTCTGAGAGAAGAGAATGAGTCTCTTCTAAGCACTAGCAGAAGGCTCAGCCAATGTGGTCGAACCAATGCTTAGGATGGAGTGGATTCTCCAAGGAGCTCAGGGTTCCGGGTAGTTGTTAGGAGAAGATCTTCTAGTTCAAGTTTTGTGCAGGTGTTGAGGATAACTCCAAGTTCATAGGGAGCTCCTATAGAGCACAATGTAATGGGACTAGATGATGGAGATGGCAGCGAGTACATCCCTCACTGAGAGGGAGTGTTATCTTTTTAGCTCGGGAGGTACTCCACAAGTTTTGTCTTGTATGTAGATTTTACCTTATGTTGACACTACTAGGCACTTAACTTTGTAATGGTTTTTTATAAAGTTGTAAAGTGGTTCTTTTATTAAAGTGACTTTTTAATAAAGCACGTACCTTCTAATTTTAAAGTGACCTTATTTCATAAAGTGCACTTATGTAATAAAGTGAAATGTACTTTAATATTTTAAGTGATTCATTTTGGAGGGAATGAATCATGACCCTTGATCTTGCAAAAGGCAAGATTAGATCTTGGTCTTTGGATTTAGGGTTGGGGAAGGTGAAAAGACACTTTGGAGGGAAAAGGTCATTTTCAGATTTATAAAAGAATGCATTGGGTAGTGTGCAATACAAGAGAAGGTGATTGAGATAGAATTTTCGAGTAGGCTTGAGAGAGGAAAGTTAAGGCAGCATAGAGGGCACATTTCCCAAGACAAAGTGGGCATAAATCCCAAGGAAGCATATCTGTTTTATTGTTGAGTTATTTTTCTGTTGTGGGAGGTTGTACTGTACGAATCTATATAATAAGGGAATGAGGGCACGCAAATCGAAGCAGTCTTTGGCATGATTTTCGAGGCTGATTCAATGGTTTTTGTTGTTGTTGCTGCGTCATACAGAACAATTCGTACAATTGACTATTTGCACAGATTTTGAGGTACAAGGAGGGTCGTACAAAAATACAGACTTGACATAGATTACGAGGCAGATGTTTAGGACTTTTTAAGTGTGTTGTAAGTGGATTTTTCTTGGCTGGAAATTATGATTTTGCTGTTGATATGTATTTTCTTGAAGCTGAATAATAGGATCTATCTCTCTCTCTCTCTCTCTCATTGGGTTTCCCCACATTGGGGTTTTCCCTGCATTTGCCTAAATTTCTGAGTTCTTCATGGGTGATTGAATGTTGTTCATTATGTTTATTTCTGCTGCATAATTACTTAGCAATGCGTATCTCTTCTTATGGAAATTTCTGAATGTGGGTTTTAGACATATCATAGTTCATGCAAGACAATTATCTCTAAGTTGCTAAGTGTATGACAAAATTGTTAGCTTGTTGATTTTGTCATTAAAAATTTACATGGTAACAGAGCTTGGTCTCTGAGTGACAGTTAACAATGTGATTTTTGGGCAAGGTCGAAGGGGGAAAATTTGTGATTGTTTTCCTTGAGCTGTGACATGGAATATGGCTGCATGCCTTGAATTTGAGGATCGGTTGGATGGCATTTCCAACTATTTGCAGTGGAAGGTCCGGATGTCAGATGTTCTCAAGGAGAACAAGATTTGGAACTTTGCCAGTTCTATTGTTGTGGTTCCTGTAGAAAATCCTGTTGCTTTGGACTTGTATGAGGTCAAGAAGGCCAAGGCTCAGAGGATTATTCTGGATGGGGTGAAGGATCACCTTATCCCACACTTGGATGAGAAGAAGACAACCAAGTAGATGTGGGATATACTTACGAATGTATTTGAGGCGAAGAATGAGAACCGAAAGATGGCCTTGAAGGCTAAGCTACATGATACCAAGATGGGTAAGGAGGAGAGTGTTTCTTCTTATCTTACTTGGGTAGCTCAACTGAAAGATGAGTTGGTTGTTGTTGGAGAGGTCATATCAAATTCAGAGTTGGCGAGGATAGCCTTGAAAGGCTTCACCAAAGAATGGGAAGTCTTTGTGAAGTCTGTGGTGGGTCATGAGCATATTCAATATTGGAGAAGACTATGGGATTATTTCACCCAGGAGGAGATCCAAAAAGAATCTCATAGCAGTGAACAAAAGACAGATGGATTTTATGAGAATGTTTCTCTTATTGCAAAGATCAAGAAGAAAGGAAGTTTTGGGAGGGACTTGAGTAAAGTCAGATGTTATTGTTGTAACCAGTTGGGGCACCTTGCTTCTCATTGTCCTGAGAGGAAGAAGAAGAAGAAGAAAGAACCAGAGGGACCCAAGAAAACTACTACAACATCCATGGAGGACTTTTCTTCCAAGTATGATAGGAAATTTGTTTTGGTTACCCTAGTTTCCAGTGTCAGTAGCGAAGGATTTGGATGTGATATCAGATGGATTGTGGATAGTGGAGCCTCTTGCCACATGACGAGAATCTGACAAGTATTCCTAAATATCACAGAGACAGGTCATGACCGATAGGTGGTAAATGAAGGTGGTATGGCGCGAGTTGTACGTGGAGTTGGAAGGGTTAGATTCCAAATCGAGTATGGAGGATTCTTGGAGCTGGATGGAGTTGTCTTTGTTCTAGGGTTGAGGGTTAACTTTCTCTCAGTATCAACCTTGGAGGATGTAGGATATTGTACATTTTTCAAGAGGGAACATGTCTATATCTACAGGGAGGGAGTGGACCCAGTGGAACTGCAGTTGATCAGTGATCAGGTGAACAAGTTGTATATGTTGTGAGGACAACCTTCAGTGTATGATTCAATGTTGGATGAGGAGCATGAGGAGGCTCTTGATACTGTGGTGAGCCCAAGGATTCAGTATTTCATTCTGAGAGAAGAAAGAGAGTCTCTTCTGAGCACCATGTTATCACATTTATTTGTAAAAGGGGGTGTTTTCCCTAAGAAATTGGCCCCTTGGCAAAGGAATAGAAGAAGGCGAGAGAAAAACCCACAATTTGGTTTCTATCCTAAGTTAAATGATCAATGTGACCTTTGGGTGCAAAGTGATAAGACATGTGCAAATCTGGGCGATTAAGATATGTGCTCCTCAGATCGACGATCGTTGATCATATTGGGGCCCCAACATGCATGGGAGTTAAAAATTGTAGGGCCGACCGAGTTTGAAACCATGGTTTTGTGGAGATGTTACGTGTCAGTCAGAGAAACACATCAGGCCCAAATGTGGTGAAGAGTTAAACCACTTTTCCAGGCCCGATATGCGGAGGCACGTATAAATTCCCTATCCCGGGTCAAAAAGTGGTCTCTCCCCTATCACTTTTGCTCTCTCACACTTGTCCCCTTCTCATTTCCCACCACCTGTGCCACCTCACTCCACATCACCTCCATCCCATTACACCTCAACTCTTGCTTGTGTGCCCCCCACGCTATCCTCAGTCTCCTCTTCCCATTCACGACTATCCACCTGGCCATCTC
Organism: Picea glauca; assembly: GCA_000966675.3. Lineage (NCBI taxonomy): Eukaryota > Viridiplantae > Streptophyta > Pinopsida > Pinales > Pinaceae > Picea > Picea glauca. The sequence goes on along the minus strand of JZKD02S1978485.1, from coordinate 146,755 downwards.
CCGTCCGCTATTCCATGCCGAGCACGCCAATCACTTTGTCAGCATCCGTGTCTGCTGTCAGACCTCCCTGCAAGCATCTGACTTAGATCCAGATGGAAGAATGCAGAGGCCATTAAATTCCACAGATGCAGTCCCGACTCATGCCTTCCCGATCCCGATGAAGCAGTTATTGAGGTTAGTTCATGGTGGTTGAACATCATTTCCACCATAAATGGAAAGCTTGAGAAAGGACTGTCAACAAGTTGTCTCAGCTGCAAAACCCTCATGAAACACGATTGCGTTTGACAGAGCTCACTTCTGACAACAAACTACATGCATAGTCTGCCAGGAAGAATGCAGACATAATGCCTTCAATGTAGAGACTCGAGCATGCTTCTGTAGTTTTGCTCCGAGTATATAGAAGTCTTCCTCATATTTTGTTAGCGTCGATGCTTGAGCTAAGCTCCCAATTTGTAAAGTTTTAATGAAGCCTCTGGTTCTCTAGTTATGTATCTGTATTTGAGACTTCTTGTTTAATGAAAGTCAGTTTCCTTCCATATCTCTGTAACAACTGTGTTAAGACACTCGGGCATGGATGATCCAGTCAAGGGTAGTTATGTTCTTGTGATGTAGGTTTGATCATAGTGGCATCATGACCAATTTTAATCAGTTTCTTATGTTGTTTTTCCCCTAACGCTGAATGAATCGAGCATGGATGATCTAGTTGGGTTGTAGTTATTAAATTGTGATGTATGTTTGATTCAAGTTCAGTAATAAATTCATTCATTCCCTTGAATCCCTGAACCAAGAGGATATTGTCTTCAAAGTTTTTCCTCTTTAGGCTGCTGGAAGACTGAATGTCCATAGCATACCTCTCCATTTCTCCTCAATTTCTTCCCCCTACTCACCACTATACTACAATTTACTTACTGAAGTTAGATCAAGACCTCACCTACTTATGCATACTAGCCCAGTTTTCTAAGTTAAAGCGATATAATCCTAAGTTTGCATCCATTAGACACCCTTTAAAATTATTCATTGTGACATACAAACTAATGGGTATTGGGTTTACCTTTGCAGCAATCCAGAGGTGACTTCCAGTGCTAACATTTATGGAGTCGTTACTGGGGACGAATTGAATATTTTCCCTAGGATTGAACGAAAAAGCTTACTGGTTTTGAAGGTGTAACAGTACTTAATACATCAAATATTGCAACTGTGCACCTGGTGACTCCACTGCGGTGACTCCATTGAGACGACTCCACTATTTCGCCTGTGGCTTCCAGGGGCAGACACATGAGGTCCACTCCACATATGCCTTTAGAAACACCTGAAGTTGACCTAGAGAAAGTCATCAAAAGAAGAAAGATTCTTCAGGGAGGCACTTCAGCTGTTGAACCAGGTATTTCTAATGATTTTCACCATCCTCCTATAGAAAATCTAGTAGTTGTTTCTCACTTTCCTATTACACCATCTTTTGGAGCTTCTATAAGTTTGAATTTTGGAAGTGTTCCTGCTAATTTCCCCTCTCCCAGTTTCACTACTCCTCCTCTTGTCAAAGTTGTTGCTTTGACAGAGAGGGAAAACTTTGTCCCTCGAGCACTGAGGCCTTTTCTCCACAACCTCATTTGTTTCCCTTTGTTCCCAGAAGCACACCTCCAACATCCCCTGTTTGAGTTTCATCCCCCTCTACTTCTCCTCCTGTTCACACTCCAATGGAAGGAGTTAATCACCCCATAAATAGAATGAACACTATAGTAGCTGCCATATACACCTCTATCATTTTGCCTCAACCTTTTAATGCCCTCCTAGCCAGTGGATACCTTAAGAAACTACCTAATTTTATGGGGGAGGGATATATCACTGCAGAGGAGCACCTTGCAGCTTTATATAGTTATGATAATAACTATGTCATAGTAAATGAAGGTGTTTGGATGAGGATTTTTGTCCACAGTCTTGATGGAGAAGCCAAAAAGTGGTTCAGGGCCCTAACCCCTGGATCCATTGATGGGATTGAGGCTTTAGATGATGTCTTCTTGAGACAATGGGGGGATAAAAATGACTTCATGTATTATATCATAAAGTTTGGGTCCCTAAAGAGAAAAGAGGGAGAGTCTGTTTCTGACTTCTCCAAAAGATTCAACAAAATGTACAATAAGATCCCTGCTGAGATAAAGCCTACATAGGCCTCTGCCAAAATCACATATGCTAGTGATTTTGACCCTGAATTTTGCCTCCTGTTAAGAGAGAGAAGAACTACCTCCTTGGCTCATATGCAAGATGCAGCCCTGGAAGTTGTTGGCAGGAATTGCAGCTTGCATAGTTTGCACAAGACTTGTTTTTGTCATTAATGTCAAACTTTAAAATGCCAAAGGGGGAGTTTGTTGCTCAGCTTTCACAGGCACCATGGATCAATTTGCACAGGCATAGCTTGAATTTTGGATATCGTCACTCCGAAAGTTTCTATTTTGGGATTCCAGGATTTTTTCATGGTAAGCAAAAATTCCAACATCACGAAGTCTCGAATGCCGAAATACCGAAAGGGACACACGTCACATGATTCCGAGAGTTTCTATTTTGGGATTCTGAGAGTTTCTATTTCGGGATTTCTGCATGGTAAGAAAAAACTTCAACATCATGAAGTCCCGAATGCCAAAATACTGAAACCATGACATCCATCCATCTTGATGAATGATTAAGTCATATCTATTGGATTAAGCATTGGAGAAGTAATATAAGAGTTGTATATGACCGTTGATATGTCCTTGAGAAGTTAACGAGAACCGTCTGATCTATGTCCACCAGATCAAATGTGAAGCCGTCAGATCATTTCAGGGTTCATGACTTGGAGTGTTGAAACACTTTATCACAGAAATGCCGAAACACCGAAATGCGAAATGCCGAAATGCCGAAATGCGAAATGCCGAAAATTTTGGGGTTCGTGACTTGGAGTATTGAAACACTTCATCACAAGAAATGCTAAAATGTGAAACATCGAAATACCTTTTTGGTGTAGGCAGTGGTTACCACCGATAGTCATGTGAGAGGGAGGAGCTAGCATGAAGCTAAGCTCTATTTTGGGGTTTCGTAACTTGAAGTGTCAAGACTCTTCGACACAGGATTGCCAAATTGATGAAATGTGAAATGCGAAATGCATTTCAATTAACCTGTGGTCACAACCAATGGAAATATGGGTTATCACAAGTGGTTTGCCAAAGCGCTCAAGGGTTATTCCATGCTGAAAAATTAAAACAGATGTATGTTCATCGAACAGTGTTGGTTAAATGTTTAAACTGATCATGTGGATATTGTTCGTCTTGATGCCTTGACCAATAATAATCACTGTAAGGTAGTTATTCAGTTATTGTAACTGAATCTTCAAAGCCTGAGGGTTCGAGTGTACACTCTGAATGTACAGGGCAGAAATAAGTGAAATTGGGTGAGATGAATGTTGGTGCGTATGGAATTAATGGTACAGCCGTAGCTCTAAGGTAAAATTCATTTCTGTAAATGAATATAAAACTAAAATAAAATCATACAGGGACAGTGAGAAGAAATGATGAAGATATAGCAGAGATCAAGGGGATAAGAATGGATTTTGATATGAATATATAAACAGAGAGGACTTGAATGATGAATATTTTTCCAGAGAAGATAAAGAGTTGGTTTGCAAGTTCTTAGTGATAGAGAAGGATTCCAGGGTGGTAGGGAGGAGCAAGGGGAGACTGTAAAAGTCTTCTGTACAAGTTGGTGCTTGTACATTTGGGAGTTGTATCTTCCATTCAATAGGCGTTGAAGAAACAAAGGTAGAAACCTCATCTGGGTTGTAGCTCAAATAAAATAAGAATGTAAAGAGAAGTTGGAGCTTTCCTTTCATTCATAAGAAGAAGAGTTTTTTCCCTTTTGGGTTTCCTCATGAAAAATCACTGTGTCACTATTTCATTTATGTGATTGTATATTTATTGGTTAAATGTATTACTGCAAGTTAAATGTTAAAGGCATGATTTATTGATTAATAATTAATCTTCTTATAAAATGAAATAATTTTTATACAACTGATTCACCCCCCCCCTCTCAGTTGATTTATCCTGTTCAACAACCAATTTTATCGCAGTATGTCATTAGACAAAAACCCGCGGGTGATTGGTAAAATCATCACCGCCAGAGTTAATGGATCCACAGGAGGCTGTTAGACCATGTCCCGAGTCCTGAAGGAGGTGATGAACACCAATTCAATA
>JZKD02S1978485.1:100154-119049 GCA_000966675.3 Picea glauca | reverse complement strand
TACATATACATATACATATACATATATATACATATATATATATACATATATATATATACATATATATATATAAAGACTGAAATAATACAATCAATAAGGTGAGTGTGAAAGAAAACTAGCATGCAATGCAAATGGTATAGTACATGAATGAAAAATGCCTACTTACATGTACTTACCTGTGAAGTCAGGTTCCCCCACCTTGGTGGGGCTTGAGGAGGCGATCACTAATAGGTAATGGGTGCCTTCTTCCTTCCAAAGTGGACAAATAGCAAGAGTCATCCATCGATTCTTGTCCAACTTTGAAAGGCCCAAGCCATGACTGAGTGCTTCCTTTTTACATTGGTTGGCTCTCCTTTCTGAGTATCCCACATCCATACTATATATCATTCCTTGTATTTCTTGATCTTGTATTTGGTTGTCTCTTGGACGACCCGAGTGTATTGTGCAGAGGGAGGAGGGTGGGCTTTTGTTGTAAATACTTTCTGCGGGGATGGATGGATCTATACATCATCTTCCGGTCTTCTTATTATCTTCACAGTCCCTGTTTCCTTGTCCTTGAAATCATCCAGGAGTTGCTGGTATTCTTCCCTTTTGGGCCATTTAACTTGGTCAAAGTCTTCTTCTGATGCAAAAGGAATTTCTTCAGGAGATAATTTATGAATAGTTTGTACGATCTCATCATGTTCTTTTTCATTCTTGAGGAGGTGATTAGCTTCCTTCACATGGGTTTTAGTTACTGGCTCATTCAGGAGACAGCCTATTAATCCATTTTTCAAAGGCAATTCTATAAAAGAAAGGTCCATATCAAGGGTTCCGCCCAACATTGAAGCAAAAATTTCTAGACAACAACATTCCCCACATATCTGGGATGGCTACTATCATGATGTCAATGTGGATTTCCTTCTCAGGGTATTCTTTAAGGGAGATTTCCACATTCTCGACTACCCCATGTGTGGGTATGGCTTTAGATTCAAAACCACATACATTCCTGTAAGGACATGTAACTTTCAACCCCAATTGTTGCATGACTTTAAAAGGCATTATGTTGGAACCTGCCCCTGTATCCAACATGTAGTTGTTGAGGCTCTTGTTGTTCATTACCAAAGTCATGAAGAGAGGGGGGTTTTCATTGTATTAGACCCTGAAATGATTGGCTTGCAACATGATAGGAGGGTCCATGGGTCCATCTGATCCTTGGAAGAAAATGTCAAAATGCTCTTTGATAGATGGCACCTTAATGACTTCTCTTAGGGGAATGGTTACATGCATCTTAGATAATGCCCCTTCAAAGTCAAATTTTAAGTCAACCTTCTCAGTCTTGGATGCCTTAGGAAGGAGTACATCCAATGAAGGGGGCTTTGTTTGTTCAACGATATGTTGGATTAGTTTCTTTCTTCTATACACCTGGAATTCCTCTTTCTTCTACTTTTCTTTTGATTCCTAGTCTAGGTTGTTTATTGCTACCATCCTAGCTTTTCTGGCTACTTCCCTTATGGCCTCTTGATGTTATTTAGCGGTGACATTTATCTGAGGGCCTTCTATAAAATTGCCTATATTGTTTAATTGTTGATGGTCATTATTACTGTAAGGACATTCATTCTCTGATCCAGGTGGATATCGGTGGCCACCCACCTTCTCCAACTGGCCCAAAACATGTTTTTGGCAATTTTGGTAATTTACTATTTTTAACAATTTTTAACTTCCGGGGCCATTTTGAGGCCCTAAACGATGTTTTTTTGAGAACACGGGGAGCAACATGCATCATAGATCATGTTTCTCACCCAAAATTTGTAGTTTTCGGATAGATCTTTCCAATGAGCTATTGAGTGCCCGAAACAGAGATCGTATGCAAAAGTTACACCCCTGGGAAATTGACGTATCAACTACCCCCATCGGGGCCCACAAACCTTTTGGATTTTCATCTTCCGAGGTTAGGGTTTTGGATTTTACTTTTTAAAAAAAGGCCCTTAGAGCCTTATTGTAATTATCATCTTCTCACAGATGTGAGTAGCTGTCACATCTCTTGTCAGAGATAAGCTACCACCATTTTAGTGAGTCTTTCACTCTGTATTTTACAGTCTCTGTACATTTATTTCATTAATAGAAATTGTGTATTACTGTATATCTTTGACTCTTGTTACTTTCGCTATATATTGGTTATATTTTTGTCTCTCTTGCAATATCTCTGTGCATTTCTTTAATATATCTCCGATCTCATTTCGTGCCGAAAATAATCCGGATCATGCTCCCAATGGGCTTCGCTACATTCAAGGCACCAAGGGTTTTCATCAACAACATTTGTTGGGGCTAAGGTGTTTTGAACCTCTTGCTCATTCTTTGGCTTATAAAATTGGTTCCCTTTTTGAAACTTCCCTTTGTACAGAACCTTGGGTGCTTGGCTTTGGGATCTTTCTAAGTTGACAATCCGACTCATCATTTGTTCTTGATTCTTCATGATACCTTCCATAGAAGCTTGTAACTTGGCTATACTAGTGCAAAGTTCTGAGGTAGGCTCGGTATTGTGGACTATCTTTGGTTTGATATCTACCTTCCCTCTTGGATTTGTAAAAGGCTCAATTTTAGATGAGAGGAGGTTAGCCTCAATTTTGGTAGTGAGCTCTTGGGCTTCTTGAACTGATTGGGGATTTTTATCCTTGAGGAGATACCCTAATTGGCCATTGAAAGACTTGGTGTAGATGTGGACAATATAATCGTCTTTCAGATGATGGCTTGCATGGATCTTTTGCACCAAGGTTTCAAATCTAGTGTGGAACTCCCGAATAGACTCATTTTCATGTTTCCAAAGGTTATTTAGTCAAGTAAGGAGCATGTTAGGGTCTTCTTTGATACTCCACCTCTTGAGGAAGACCTCTTCTAGTCTATCCATGGTTTTAATGCTACCATCGAGAAGGCTCAGGTACCAACGCCTTGAAGCATCATAGAGGGTAGCAGAGAACAACTTCATGACTAAGTCTTCAGCATCATCACTAATGGGATGAAGCTAAAAAAATGCCCAAAAGCTGCTCATGTGCTCTTCGACACTAATTGCATCAGTATCAGTGAATTTAGGAAACCATTTCTCATACTTGGCTGGAATTTTCCTAGGGTAGCCTGGTATGGCTGACATGTCTAGTGGTTTGAAGAGAGTATATGACCATTGTCTTTGATTGTTAGCTGGGTTCACTATAGTGGTGGTCCTTGAACTAGACATGGTTTTCAAAGGAAGACTCTTTCTGAAAAGTGATTTTACAACAGGAGAGTTCTTGGGAGGCTTCCTTCTAAAAGATAAAGGAGGATTATTGAACCTCTTTTTGGTTTGTGGAGCCGCCAGATAGTTTACTTGAAACTACCAAAGAAAAGGGAAAACACCCTAATGGATTCGCCAGGTATGCTTGTAAGGAAAGGCTCTAGAGGCAAGGCTTACTGAAAAAGTGTTGTCTTGAGGAAGGTTTGACTCAGTGTTCCCTGGAAACGACGTGAAAATTTTATTGCACGGTTTGTAGTTAGGATAAAAGGCTCGAGTCTTGTAGGTCAAACTGTCATAACAGGAACCTATCCCACCCAATGTCACCACGATGGGGAGGTTCTTTATATTTAGGGAGGTGAGGCCCAAGGGAGACATCCTCGATGACCTGGGGCTTTGAGGAGGCAAGAGAATAGTAAGACAAATATAAAGAATCCCCCCCTCACAAGTCACCACAGAGCAGATAGTCTGACCAACGATCAATTTAAAGTAAACCCCTAAAGAAGTATACCTGCCTGGAACAAAGCAACAACAAACTGATATGTGCAAGCTATTTTATGGGTTAGTACTTCATAAGACTATCTGATAAATATATAAGTAAAATGGCAATAAATATTGATGAAGTCAATGTTTATAAATATAGCTATGAAAGTAATGTCACTTCACCAATAAATATTAGGACAATATGGCATTCAATGTAATAAATCAACACATCATATAATAAATGCCTTAGATCACCATTTAATTGCTCAAAAGACAAAATGTTGCTGCATCAATGATATAATAGCCAAGGACGATGACAACACTTAGGGTTAGTAGGATAGTCTAGGCTAGGGTTATTGAAATTAGGGTTTTAAATTTAAGGTTTTGAGAGTGTTGTGATCAGATTCACTTCAACGCTGGAGGAATTTAGATCAATGCCTTTAGGGTAAAATGGAGTCAATTTAGTGGAGGACGCAAGGGTTGAAGGAGGATGACTAAGGACTAGAGGGAAGAGTTTTGAAGTGTTGTTATGGCAAGGCCTCAGAATCAAAACCCTGGGGGAGAGAGGCTCACTCTGGTGTTGCTATGACAAGGCCTCATGCTCTCTCCTCCTTCCTTAGATGGCAAACAACTAGCTCAATGAAGCACAAAATCAAGACAAGAGAGTCTAATGAGGGAGAGTGTTTCTAAAACAAGGATCTTTCATCAAACCCTAAAAGAAAAGCGACCCTAAGTGTAGATAACCTAGTCCTGGGACGCCTTCTTCCTCTTGAGTTCTAGATGGTACGACTAGCAAAAAAAGGGAGGAAGAAGAAGGAGTGTAGCTATGGTTAGGCTCTCTTTTTCTTCCTCAATGGCTGGAAATTTCTCTTAATGGGGACATGAGACAAGGAACTACTTGTGTTCTTGTCACCTAGGGTTTTATTCAGAAAATTATAAACATATGCAAGAAAATAAGACTACAACCATTCATTTAAGAAGTTTTGCAGAAAAAACACTTACATATCACCATGAAATAGCATGCAAACCCTAGTTGTAACACTTTCCACCAAGAGAAAAGCCAAGAGATGCCAAAAATATCTTCCTTCAACAAGTGAACCTCACCAAATCAACCAAATACCCAAGATAGGGCACAAATTTCGGACCTCCTTATGGAGTGAATGAGTGATGATAAAAAATGAAGGAGAAAATCCTCCATTTATACAATATCATGACCTAATTTTACTTTTTAGATCATGTAAAAGGCCGACAAGGACAAAATACCAAAATCATATTGTTTTACATTAAATTGTTATATTAAATCCTAAATCAAGCTGAAAAGAGAGTAAAAGCCCCTCCAAGAGAGACGTTATCCCCTTGTAGGGAAGATGGGGTGTCCTAGAGCAAAACGTTAGCCCTCACTGGGCTTCTCCAACCTGCCACACATGCCACTATTGCCTAATCTGCTTCTTAAAGTGTCCATGATGTTAGGTGATGTCATGGTAAAGGTGGTGACGTCCTAGGCCTCCCAAGGCCAACATTCCACTGAGAAAGGGTCATCCCCCCTAGGTCAATCTCTGTCGGGGTGCCTCTGGTGGAATGTCCTCTTCTCCTCTGGTGCAAAGCTCGGGATCCATCTCTATCATGTATCTCCCCCTGACGGGGTCTCAACATCCACCTGATGGGCTCTTCAGCCCCATGGAGGTTCGAACTGATAATATACGAATGTGTATCGGTCCAATATGGTACATGCCCGTCGGGCATGGTCTTGCACATCAAAATCTACACCCTCCATGGGCTCATCAATCATAGGGATCATAGAAATGTCAATCACATTTCATCATCAATATTAATAAACATATGTTTAAAACCCCTAATAGACCAATCAATAGCTCAAATATCTTACACAAACCCACAATACAAGTCCTGGAAAAGGGCAAGGCATCCTATTGGGCTAGTGTCCATTGAATAAGGGAAGTTTCTCGAAAGGGACCTATTCCAAGCCATGTAAGTGGATGAAGTGGTTAAGGGATTTCCAAGTAGGTGGGTGCAACGAAGGTCAAGGATGCAAGATGCTACCTATGGGTGCCTTTGTAGAAGGCGAGATGTACCTGTCATGGATGCAATTCTTTCCAAGCCCATTCATGCCTTTTATTCTTTCTATTATTTCATTTTTAATTGATTTTTTATTTATTTTTGCTCAATATATAATCAGGGGACATTGTTATGGCATGGTGACCAGTGGTGACAATGTTACCCACAAGTACTTTCACAGAAATGAGAAGGTTGGCTCATGATGAGACCCCCTTTCCCTTGGCCATGCAATCAAGGTCACTGCCCTGGCATGGTAACCAACTGATGGCAATGTCATACTGCTAGGTACCCATGGACCTAATAGGCTAGCTCGTGATGAGACCCCCTATCCTCTAGTTAGGTCTTGTTTTGTTATTTTTTAGGATCCCTCTTGTTTCTTTTTGAGAATCCTTTTATTTCTTTCTCGGGGATCCCTGGGAAAAGCATCTTGAGGTTTTATTCTTAGGCTTTTATCTTTTACCATCTTGATTTTACCTTCTTCTCCTTTAGCCCCTTCTTCCCACTAGATAAGATGCAATCCTAAAAGAGGTCAACCCAGTGCCCAAACAAGTGGAATGAGACAGGTGAGAAGGAAAAAAGATGGAAAAGTGAAACTGTGAAGGGAGCAGACGATGGCTTCTCAGAGACAATCCCAGTGACTAACCAAAACCAATAGTCACGGGCTTACTAGGACATCCTGTCAATCCCCAAAACATGGTCAAGTGGGCAAGTGTAAGATCCAAGCATTTGTTAGAAATAAAAGGAATCAGATGCATACATTCAATGGTTTTGATGATCAAAGTGATACATACCATGATACCTGAACTAATTACCTCATGAAGAAAAAACCCTCTCTGACACAAGACCAAGCCGATGGTGGTGGAGGCTCCTACTGCTGACAGGAAATGGATGTTGGAAGAGAAAAGGTGGGCCCTCCAGGGCCATGCTGAAGTCAATCTTGCTCTCGATACTCCATGTCTAGGACCTCTGGGCCTCGAGACATGATCTCCTAGTTATCCCTGAAAGTGCGGGATAACATGCCCAAAAAATTATGTTTGATTTTCATGACAACCTGTGTGGGGGACATCACTTTTGGAGAACCACAACCTATAAAATCCTTAGGGCTATGTACTTCTAGCCTACTCTGTTCATCGACGTCTATGAAAAAGTTAGGGCCTGTATCAACTGTAAAAAATTCTCAGGAAAGCAGTAGCTCAAGCCTCTGCCTTTTAAGCATGTGGTAGCTTCAGGACCCTTTCAGTAGTGGGGCCTAGACTTTATTGGGGAAATTCACCTTGCTTCAAGTGGTCAGCATAGGTGGATCTTAACTGCAACAGATTATTTCACCAAGTGGATAGAATCTATCCCCACAAGGAGTGCTTCTCAAAAAGTGATCATTGGTTTTCTTGAAGATATTATGGCAAGGTTTGGTTTCCCAGACAGAATAATCATTGATAATGTTGCATCCTTCAAGTCTGAGCCATTAATCAAATTCTATGAGTAGATCGAAATTTCATTAATCCACTCCACCCCCTACTACCCCCAAGGGAATGGATTAACAGAGTCCTCTAACAAAAGCCTTATAAAGATTATCAAAAGACTACTAGAGGAAAATAAGAAAGCATGGGATTCAAAGATCAAGTTTGCTCTGTGGGTTGACGTAGTGACAATAAAGAGGTCTCTAGGAACCTCTCCTTTTCAACTTGTCTTTGGATTTGAGGTCATTTTCCCTTCTCAGCTTGCCCTTCTTGTGGCAAAATTCTTTCAAGACTACCAGGATGAGCCTGATGAAATGATCAGGAGGATACATCAACTAATAGAAGTGCAACAAACAAGAGAGAAGATGAAGGACAGAGCACATGACCATCAACAAAGGATCATGCAGATTTCTGACAGGAAAGTCAGAAAGGAGGATTTCTAGCTGGGAGATCTAGTACTTAAATGGGATGCACCCAGACATGACATGGGAAAGCATGGTAAGTTTTAAGCCTTCTGGATTGGGCCCTTCAATATTTCTGAAGCATTTCCAAACAACACTTATAGGTTGCTAAATTTGGAGGGTGACAAAGTTTTTGCTGGCCTTGTAAATGGTCACTTCCTGTAAAAGTTTTTTGTCTGAAGCCACAGTCAGCATCCCACCATTGTAAATATCGTTCCTATTCTATGTTTATTTTGTTTTTAGTAGGAGACTCCACAACCCAACAACAAGGCGTCTAAAACCGCAGAAGAGTTATTGGCATCTCAAAGGGAGCAAGCCATCCCCCATGGAGCCTAATGTTATCACATTTATTTGTAAAAGGGGGTGTTTTCCCTAAGAAATTACCCCCTTGGCGAAGGAACGAAAGAAGGTGAGCAAAAAACCCACAATTTGGCTTCTATCCTAAGTCAAATGAGCGATGTGACCTTTGGGCACAAAGTGATAAGACACACACAAATATGGGCGGTTGAGATCTATGCTCCTCAGATTGATGGTCATTGATCACATTGGGGCCCCAACATGTTCAGACATTAAAAATTGTAGGACATGCCAGGTTTGAAACCATGGTTTTGTGGAGATGCTACGTGTCAATCAGAGACACACATCGGGCCCAAAAGCGGTGAAGAGTCAAACCACTTTTTGTAGCCCCGATATGCGCAGGCGCGTATAAACGCCCTATCCCAGGTCGACAAGTGGCCGCTCCCCTATCACTTTCACTCCCTCACACCTGTCCCCTTCTCATTTCCTACCACCTATGCCACCTCGCTCCACATCACCTCCATCCCATTACACCTCAGCTCCCGCTTGTGTTCCCCCCACCCTATTCTCAGTCTCATCTTCCCATTCACGACTGTCCATGAGTATATAAAAGTCTTCCTCATATTTTGTTAGGGTCGATGCTTAAGCTAAGATCCCGATTTGTAAATTTTTAATGAAGCCTCTGGTTCTCTGGTTATGTATCTATATTTGAGACTTCTTGTTTAATGAAAGTTAGTTTCCTTCCATATCTTTGTAACAACTGTGTTAAGACACTCGGGCATGGATGATCCAGTCGAGGTAGTTATGTTCTTGTGATGTAGGTTTGATCACAGTGGCATCATGACAAGTTTTAATCAGTTTCTTGTGTTGTTTTTCCCCTAACGTTGAATGAATCAGGCATGGATGATGCAGTTGGGTTGTTGTTATTGAATTTTGATGTATGTTTGATTTCAGTTCAGTAATAAGTTCATTCAGTCCCTTGAAGCCCTGGACCAAGAGGATCTTGTCTTCAGAGTTTTTCCTCTTTGGGCTGCTGGAAGACTGGATGTCCATAGCAGACCTCTCCATTTCTCCTCAAGTTCTCCCCCCTACTCACCACTATACTACAATTTACTGATTGAAGTTAGATCAAGACCTCACCTGCTTATGCATACCAACCCAGTTTTCTGAGTTAAAGTGATATAATCCTGAGTTTGCATCCATTAGACCCCCTTCAAAATTATTCACTGTGACATACAGACTGATGGGTATTGGGATTACCTTTGCAACAATACAGAGATGACTTACAGTGCTAAGAAATTAGCAGGAGGCTTAGCTAGTGTGGTTGAACCAATGCTCAGGATGGAGTGGATTCTCCAAGGAGCTCAGGGTTCCGGGTAGCTGTCAGGAGAAGATCTTCTAGTTCAAGTTTGTGCAGGTGTTGAGGCTAACTCCAGGTTAAGAGGGAGCTCCTACAGAGCACAATGTTATGGGACTAGATTATGGAGATGGAAATGAGTACATCCCTCGCTAAGAGGGAGTGTTAGCTTTTTAGTTGGGGAGGTACTCCACAAGTTTTGTCTTATATGCGGATGTTACCTTATGTTGACACTACTAGGAACTTAACTTTGTAATGGGTTTTTATAAAGTTGTAAAGTGGTTCTTTTATTAAAGTGATTTTTTAATAAAATGTACCTTCTAATTTTAAAATGACTTTATTTCATAAAGTTCATTTATGTAATAAAGTGAAATGTACTTTAATATTTTAAGTGATTCATTTTGGAGGGAATGAATCATGACCCTTGATCTTGCAAAAGGAAAGATTACATCTTGGCCTTTGGATTTAGGGTTGGGCAAGGTGAAAAGACACTTTGGAGGGAAAAGTTCATTTTCATATTTATAAAAGAATGCATTGGGTAGTGTGCAAGACAAGAGAAGGTGATTGAGAGAGAATTTTCGAGTAGGCTTGAGAGAGGAAAATTAGGGCAGCACAGAGAGCACATTTCCCAAGACAAATTGGGCACAAATCCCAAGGGATCATATATGTTTTATTGCTTAAGTTATTTTTTTGTTGTGGGAGGGCATACTGTATGGATCCATATAGTTTGTACAATAAAGGAAAGAGGGCACACAAATCGAGTCAGTCTTTGGCACAATTTTTGAGGCTGATTCAAGGGTTTTTCTTATTATTGTTGGGTCGTACAAAATAGTTCATACAGTTGACTATGTGCATGGATTTCAGGGTACATGGAGGGTCGTACAACAGTATATACTTGGCACGGATTACAGAGCATATTTTTAGGACTGTTTAAGTGTGTTGTAGGTGGTTTTTTCTTGGCTGAAAATTGTGATTTTGCTGCGGATATGTATTTTCCTAAAGCTAAAATAATAATATCTCTCTCTTTCTCTCATTGGGTTTCCCCACATTGGGGTTTTCCCTGGCATTTGCCTAAATTTATGAGTTCTTCATGGGTGATTGAATGTTGTTCATTGAGTTTATTTTCGTTGCATAATTACTTAGAAATGTGTATCTTTACTTATGGAAATTTCTGAATGTGGGTTTTAGACATATAAGAGTTCATGCAAGACAATTATCTCTAGGTTGCTAAGTGTATGACATAATTGTTATCTCTTTGATTTTGTCATTAAAAATTTACAATAGTTCCCGAGGTCAAAGTTTATGAGATCAAAGTTCCCAATGATATAGTCTTTGAGGGCATAGTTCTCGAGGTCATAGTTCTTGAGGTCAAAGTTTCAGAGGTCATAGTTCCTCATGTCAAAGTTCTTTAGATCAAAGATCCTAAGGTTATACTTCCAATATTTGATAATTAGTTTTCTATTTGTATATGTTTGCAATTATTATTGGGAGGAATTCAATTTTACTATACATTACTCATGTTGAATAACTTTAGTAATATAACTTTTGTAATCAAGTATGTAAAGATTCTTTATGAATTAGAATGTTAACCTCAAATGAATGATTAACATTGATCCAATAGTAATTATGATGTTCATGTAATAAGATCATTGAAACAATGTTTTATATTGTACATAAAGGTACTTCTTACAATATGGAGATTTTTTTTTATGGTGTAAGAGAGGTGTGTGTGTGTGTGGACGTTGTCTAAACATTTGACTATTTGAATTTTTTCACCGGAATCCAACGAAACAGATCTTGGTGAAATCACCATTTTTTGTTATTTAAATTGGATTTTTGTGTGTAGAAATGGATTCAACACTGTGGAAAACCTTCGGGGAATTGGAATTATAGAATCTCAATCACTCAAATCTGGAGTTCCAACAATTTTTAACTGGATTTTAGTAAAAATTTATCGAAAAATATACCTGTAAAAAATTTGAAAAGTCAAACATTTAGACTATGCAAGATATATATAATTTAAAAAGTACATTGAAGATGTCAACATTCAAAAGGGAGAGGTGTCTTCCACCATTTCTCTGAAATTTAAGCTTAAATATGGAAATTTATGAAGTGTAAAAAGATGTCTACTTTTCTAATTTTATCAAAATGAGCTAAATATTTAACCAAGGAATTGAATTTGAGTGAGGAGAATTGAACAATAATAAATAAATTGTCTGTTTTCATATGGGGCCATTACTTTGTACCCTTCACCTAATCTAAATCCGTGAGACCATGATTACATGTGATTGTAGTTAGTGAATATAAATTAGATTGAGGTCTCTCACATGGGTTTAGTTCGAGTGATTGTGTAGCATGATTGTTATTCTCCCAGGTGGGATGTTGTAACACCATGTTTCCCCCAGTCTGTAAATATAACTATATTGGCTAGGAACTATGGGAAACTCGAAGGTGTGAATGTTTGATTTGATGGACCTTTGTATAAAAGGTTGATGAATGTAAATTATGTTATGAATATGTGTTGCATGACTGCTGGGAAGGGGATGTGCTAAAAGAGACCACAATGACTAATGAAAAGGTGGTGGAAGGGACCCAGAATAGTTGCGTTAACTTCCACTGAATCAATACCTTACTGGTTTTTACTTGCTCAAGACCAAAACAACTCTCTGACCCAAGAATGAATTTTCGTCAGGATGGTAGGTGGGGAGGCTCCTCAAGAGTTAATGAGGGGATGGGGTGGACCGCCCATTCGTAAAGCTCTCAGACCTAACCACAGACAGGAAAATTTGCGCCACACACAACCTTGCAGGGGGATGCAAGAAAGAAAGTGTGGGTGTGGGCAGAGGGGAAGCAAAGAAGATTGTAGAGGAGAACCACGGCTCCTAGATCAAGACATGAGAAGGAGAGTAACCTTCTTCCTTGTGTATTTTCTATATCGGGAGAAGGAGAGTAGTGTTTGTCCCTATCTTTCGTTGAGCTAGAAGTAAGAGATTGAATCTTAGAGCATCGTGGCCTAAGCTCGGGGGTGGCCAGTGATAAATCCTTTAGGAGTGACTGAGCCTATGGTTGGGTGGAAATGAGCACCCCTCTCAACAGTTGTATCACGCCTTGTGGTTTTGATAAGTGTTTTATGCCTTGTATTTTGAATTGAATATCATGGATACATGCTCATGTTTATACACCCATAAATGGTTTATGTATGCTATGATTTCCTGGTATTTTAGATTGGAAATAATGAATGCATGTGTATACTTATATGCCACAGTTAGTTTCTATATAAACTAAGTGAGTTTGGAGCATGAGTCTATTCCACTAAGAATCGTCCCATTTGCCTGATTCTCATGATGTTCTGGTTTAATCCCCTGAAAACACCTTCCCCAGGGAATTGCATCATGTCTCAGAGTCGGAGTAAGCTCCTTGGTATGGCTACTGCTACGGTAAACCCACGAGGTTACCCTACCTCGATGTCATAGCTCATAACTCGGTGAGTTAGGAAGGCACTTCATTCAGGACAGTATCCTAGGGACTTTGAAAAGTACCCAAGCCCTTATCTAGAAACCTGACTAAGATTAGGGATAATTGCCCAAGAACCATCTGAAGGTTCATGTGTCCCGGGTCTGGAAACCCTGTGCAAGAAGGGTTAGCTCTCGAAGATTTCAAGGTCGTGGGAGTTGGAAGCTCCAAGAGATTGAATTTTGTTACCCAAGTTCATAAAGGATAGCGAGTCCAATTATCGAAAGGGAGTATCCTTTCATTTGGTAGACGAACGGACGATATCCTTTCGGAAGTATCCCAGTTCTTTCAGGACCAATGGATCTAGAGGAGGAGCGTAGGTGTTAATGCCTCGACCCCTTCATTCTTCGCAAGTACCGATGGAATCGGGACCATAGGTCCCAAGATCCATCAAGAAATAACTTGATTGTCGATCTTAACCCTTGTGTAGGCAGGAGAGTTGACTCGTCAAAGTCCCGAAAGTCCCGAAGTGATTGAAACTGTCCACCGGTAGAGGACATGTGGTGAAGGATCAATGTTTCGATGTCCCGCTGCTGAAGGAAGTCAAAGGGTAGAGTTTTGTGAACTCGCGAGACCTAAACTCACGATTTGATCTGAACTGTCGGATCACAGGAGGGCCATGACCATTGATATGGGCACGGGGATATCAAGATTTTGGGGTTTGATCTTTAGAAAGATAGGCGTTGGTTGTGTTTCAACTTCGTGAAACACTAAGTCCCGACGAGTTTGGAAGATTAATCCCCCGGTCGTGGCGAATGGTCATGTGGGCGGAAGATTAAGGGAGGAGCTACCAAAGACTAGGATTTCAGGGAATGAAGAGTCAGAGCTAGCTCATGTTCTTTATCCCGATATGCGAAATAATCACAGTTGTCGATCGAGGGGATAGCACAAGACCGTATATTTGGCCTTGGAAAAAAACCGAAGATCGGGAATTTGGGAAACATGAGTCAGGGTTGACTCGCTTGCAGAAGTCCCGGAGTCTGAAATGTGAATCACCTTTTTATAGGCATCCAGTCACAACTTGTGGTCACATAGGTGAATCTCGCGCCTTGGGCATGTTTGCATTGATGGGGTTTCAATAGGGCCCGTGGATCAGATATCAGGATTTCAGTAGGAAATCGAAGAGCTAATCCGACTCTTGAACGATAAATTTTATTTAGTTCTCTCCCTAAACGTGGGGGTCTTACAGATGCCTATGTTCTTGCTGAGTTAGAATATACTTTTGGGTTATAGTGGTAGCCATATACCTAGCCCAAATCAATCTAACCAGTAACCAATTTCCCAAGGTTAAAAAAAAGAAAAGAATATGGATTGAAGTATCACGTTTTATGATTCAATAAATTGTAGCCATTAAAAAAAAATTTGTGATAAAAAATAATTTAATAAAACAATGTAAATGTATCATTGATGTTTAATATGTTATAGATAATAGATGTATCAATATTTTTTTATTAATTTGGAAACCAACTTTTGAGTAAGTTGAAAGTTGATATGAAATTTGTGATTTTGTAATATTTTTTTTTTTAATTTAAAATCCAATTGTATATTCAAGGTTACTATTATGGAATTTAATTTGAAAATTAAGTTTTATGTTAATGCAATTATATTTAATATTGATTTTTTGTTTTGTTTTTGAAAATAGAATAAAATTATTTAAAATATTTTTTTTTTCTATATTTTATATAAATTTGGATGTTTATATAGTTTATTTCATGTCTTAGTTATCATTTTTAATTTATCTAATTATTTATATAATGTGTTTTATATTATTTTTTTATAATTTTTATTTTTATTTTTAAATAAAAATATTGTATTACCTTGAGCTAACAAAAGCTACACATGTTTGAGGATACACAAAAACTTGCCACCTGTTTTGTCACATAAGTGAAAACCAGAATAAGTGGACAATATTGTTCAAAGACCAAAAGATGACACATGTCTTAAAAAACATGGGGAATTTCCATTTGTTCTGCCACATGCGTGGAAACCAGAATAGGCGGTCAACTAAGTTCTGTGACCATCTAATGAATTAGAGTTTGATGATCACAAAAAACTTATCACTAAAACCAGAGAAAAAAAAAGTAAGGAGACTAGACATGCGGCGAACCCGGGCGTCCTTCCTAGTGGATTTTGAAGGCGTATGGTTGACAACAAGTCGAGCAATGAATTTTCACAGGCTCACTTGATAGGGAGTTGAACAAGACGTCCAAACGTTTGCTGAGGATATACTGGTTGTGCAGCAGCTTGACCAAGTCCTTTCACATGTCAAAAATCAAGACCAGGTGGTCTTTCGTGAGCCTGTAGGAGCCAGGTGAACATGCTCTTCTATGTAAGTATATCGATGGGTGTCTTCCTCATTCCAACAATCATCCCAATTTATTTCGGGGTCCTCGTCGTTGGCATCGGCGAAATTCTTACTATAGTCCTCCATCCGAGGAGGGATTTCCTCTTCAACTATACAACCTATCATGGTTGGCTCAGGAAAATTCAAAGGGGTGTTGGTACCTGTGGAGGGTCGCTGCTCCATGGTGATCTTCTGCAAATTAGGTTGAATTTCCTCCCAATTAGGAGGAATCTCCTCTTCCACTAGGTGATCTCCATAGAAAAGATCTGAATTAGACGGATGGAGCTCTCTATGTGCATCCTCACACCAATTCTGGCTGGAGTGGGGAGAGTGGCCCGAGTTGCATCTTGGAAGGGGAGAGAGAGAGATTGGTCCCCAATGATTATGCCTTCCGACTTGACTATAGTAGGTTGGCCCGCACCAGGACTTGCCTCTCTCGCAAGGCATGGCCAGACAAAGAATAGGGGGGGGAAATGACAGTAGGGTGGCCAGAGGTGCGAAAGATTACCAGAAGGAGAGATACAAAGGCTCTGTAGGCTCGGAGCATAAAAACTTGGAGAGGATGGAAAACTAGAGCCAAATGTCAGAGATAACAACCACAACGAAGCGAAATCAACATGATGACGGAGGAAGTGATGGCTTGGATAGCCATGAATGCCCGATTAATGTAGCTTTGTTGCTTCGTACCTGTACCAAGGGGCCAAACTTAAGTCACCATTAAGATTACCGATCCATTCTGATGCATTGAGCCGTGGTTGAAATGAATGCTAGGCATCTCAACTAGACAAAAGAGGAGGGTGGCGACGAGGGGCTTTAACTACCTTCGTTGCCAGCGCACCATTTGACGAGTGTACTCCACATGTCACCCCATCCAAGGTGGTTTTTCTTTTAAATAATAAGACTAATGATACTTCCCTTATTTTCTACCAAAAACCATGAAAGTGATAAATAAATCATCTTTATTAATCCTTACCTTGAGAATCAAGACCTAAAACATTTGCGAAATATTTTGAATAGTTCATTTTTATGCTTTTTGTGAATTCAAAAAATAAAAAGGGATTGTCTATTTTCTATTTTCCATGTATATGTTATATGTTCCTTAATTCAATTCTATTTTCCCCTACATGTTGCATGAGTTCTTTAATTTATTTCTAGCTTTGAAGTGATTAATTTGGTGGTTTCTTTTTATAAACAAAAAACACACACATATTTTTATAATTTATTATTATTATTTTTATTTTAGATACACATTTCATCATCAATTAAACTACACACTTGTGGTAGATTTCTATATACAGATTTTGTATATTTTTCATATATATATATATGAAAAAATGTTGTTTTTTAGTTTTATTTATTTTTCTTTTTTTTATATATATTTATATATATAATTTTAAATGTAATATTGAAAACAAATTATATAATGCATTGTGAGTCACACACTACAAATAACAATGAAGGTACTTACATCTTTGACCTTGTAATTTTAAGGATTTAATCATTTTATTAAATAAAAAATATATAAAATTAACATTAAAATTATGCAAAAATAATAACCCACAAAAACTAATTCCTCATTTAAATATTACACTAACATCTCAATTCGAACTTATGCATTGTATTTTAAAAAATAACAACACATCATTAATTTTTTATAAATAAAAATAATTAATTTATATAATTAATTTTTATTTTATTTTATGTTTTTTTTAAACTCTATTTTCTACATCAATCCATAATAAATATTTCTATTTTTTTTAATAGATTTCAATTACAACTAATGCGTTATATGAAAAATTATTAACATGACACCAACTTCATATTTGAATTTTTTTTCATAACTTATTTTTACAAAATTCAAAAATTATAACACTGTTAAATATAGTCGTTGTTGAATGAATGGAAAGCAAAAACAAATCCTCCCACTCGATTGAAGGCCGCCTCGACGCCTTAAATGTATTTAATATAAACATTCACAATATAAATAATTAGTTTATATTTTATGTTATTTTTATTTTTAATAAGATGTGCATATATATACATTGTGTTTAACTTTTTTTTTAAGTAAGAAGAAAATATATTAACTTCCTTCAAAAAGCTGGTGAAAGTGTCAGATAACGTCCATGGACAGTATGGTCTCACTGGACTGCCCCAACAGAGGGGAAACCAGTCCAGCTGGCCTATTAAGTTCGCCAAACAGTTCTAGGATTAAAAAGACAATAAGTAAGCGTTTTCTTCAAAAGAAATCTAGCTAAGACTAACAGAACTGGCCTTTTAAGCATAATTAGACACCTGACGGGTGACCCTGGTTCGTGGCTGAGAGGTCGCCCGGCCACAGCTCTTCCTCGATGTAGGTGGGTCCAGAGTCCCAAATCATCTCAGTATACACGCTGTCCACCGCTCGCTCGACCACTGACGCCTCCTTCTGCTGTTGTCGACTCGTTGAAGCCATGCTTACCATTGCACTGGCGGTGCACTCCATCTCAGCCTTTCCTGCTCTTTGCTGCGTGGTGTTGCCATCCTGAGTTGCTGCACCAAGCATTTCCGCCGAGGAGCCTCCACCCGGGTGAGAAGGGAAGGTCGCGCTCATGGAGGCCATGAGATGGAGGAGAGTCGTCATCTTGGTGGCAGTAGACTGCACCCGGAAGTGGAGGTCGTCGACCTCCTTACACAACTCGAACACTAGATCGTAAATGTTGGTGAGATTGTCCCTGAGCTACACCCCCGTGTTGGAAACAGGATCCTGATGCGCATAATTGCTTGGTCTGCGGGGAGGAGGGGGATCCTCTGTGGAGCTTCGGGGCGAATTCGCTGGAAGGCGGGGGCCAGGTATCGACTCTTCAGGCACAAGGTTGATAGGCTGAGGGGGAATAGCTATCCATGGAACCAAAGTGCTAGAATGTGGCTGTGGACCAGGAGGCGAGAGGGAGGGCCTTCGAGGCCTCCAGGGAGAGCCCCTGTGCGGCCTCCCTTGCTCGCGAGGCATGGTGGCAGGATTAGGGACGGGGTAAAGCGACTCGTAGGAGGCGTGGAGAGTGTGAGTACAGGCGAGGAGCCACAGGAAGCGAGTGAGGTCCGCCCAGTCGCACGCAGGGGGACGCTCACCACCCCTGGACCGGAGGCTAGAGGTCGAACAAACAAGTGAGAATGCCATTGACGCGAGATTTATGTTATAGATAGCCGAAAGGAGAGGGAGCGCACTTATTGCACGAGTACAGACCTTTAATTCCCACTGCATCAAGTTAATTCTGGAGAGTGGTGACGGGATCCGGCACGAGCCCATCACGTGGCCTCGTGCTCGATGGGCTTGTGCCAGCCTCTTCCATGTGCCCCGTGGCCATCGATAACACCCCATCCGGGGGTACATTGTGTTTAACTTGACATATATATACACTCCCTTTTATATCTATATGTTGCGTTTAAATGACCCGTTTTTACGCTAAGTTCATGCGTTTATATGATGGGTTGAGGACTTTATATACTCTCGCATATATATTTATATGTTGCGCTTAAATGACTCTTTTTTTATGCTGAGTTCATGCGTTTATATGATGGGTTGATGAGTTTATATACTCTCGCATATATATTTATATGTTGTGTTTAATGACCAATTTTTATATCAGGTTGTTTATATGTTACATTTAAATTACTTGTTTATAAATGATA
>JZKD02S1978485.1:68570-86916 GCA_000966675.3 Picea glauca | reverse complement strand
TTAGGTAGACATTGGTGATGCCATAGACAAACACACATGACACTATAGTATAGTGGATTTGTTTTCCAAATTGAATTCATTGGGATTTTCAAGATTTTTTGATTTGTATGGAAATAGCTAGCTAGATATTTACAATCATTAGGGTTTCCAAGATTATTTAATTTGTATGGAAATAGCTAAATATCTACAAGAACATCTGCAAATAACTTTTGTTGACATCTACAACAACAACTAAATAAAACTATTCCTTCCATATCCCTGTCACAAGTAGTGAATGTTTATTTCTTTCCTCTAAATCATAAAGGAATATAATTTTACTAAAGGTTTATCTCCCTCTATATATATTTATATATGTAACTCATTGTTTCCCTAAAATTTGCTCAAATAATAGAACAAATTTTCCTTTGGGGTCCAGTTGAAATGTATGGTCTCATACAAATTAACTAAACCCAAATTACCAACATACAAAAAGAAGACCAAGTGAAACTTCTCATCAACAATAAATTATTTTTTGTAAAATTTAGTTCCTTTATGAAGATTATGGACCATAGGTTATGAGAAATTATGTTGTTTGGAAAATTTTATCCCATTATGGAGGCCTATGATCCCGAAAGCATTTCGCTACATCTATTTGTAGTGCTCGAATTTTGATTGTTAAAAGAAGGGCACTATAGACTCTTTCAATTTTATTTTCTCTAGTATATCAGTGATTTTAGAAGGACGCAGTGTTCTAAGTCATGCACTCCCTAGGAATAATTCGGATAAATTAAAATAAAACCCTAACCATCCACTTCGATGAACCTCATTGTCACATTTTGACCCATTTCCCTTGAGAAATGATGAAAATGCTTATGCTTGTAGTTTCACCAATAGTACCCACAAAACAAAATCCATCTTTGAAATGACAGAAGCAACATTACCCATTGATAAAATTTCCCATTTGACAATTTTGGAGATACTTAACTGTTGTGTGTGATTCAACGACACAGGTTCTCCAAAAATCTGTATAGGTATTTCAAATGAGATGCTCTATAAGCCTGGAGCAATATCTACTTTTTGAATAAAGAATGCCATTGTCTAGAGAAAAATTTCAATTTTATTTTCTCTATATTATCAGTGGTTTCGAAAGGAATTAGTGTCCTCGGTCATGCACTCCCAAGGAATCATCCAGATAAAATTAAAATAAAACCCTAACCCATCCACTCTGATCAACGTCACTATCACATTTTGACCCATTTCCCTTAAGAAATGATAAAAATGCTCATGTTTGTAGTTTCACCAATAGTACCCACAAAGAAAAACCCAGCTTTGAAATGACAGAAGGAACATCACCCCTTGATACAATTACCCATTTGACAATCTTGGAGATATACTTAACTGTTGTGTGCAATTTAGTGACACAGGTTCTCCAAAATCTGTATAGCAATTCCAAATGACATGCTTTATAATCCCAGAGCAATATCTACTTTTTTAATAAAGAATGCCATTGTCTAGAGAACTTTTGATTTTAAATTCTCAAGTAACAATGGTATTTTCAAGGAACAATCATGATCTCAACCTTGCAAAATCAAGGGTATATGCAAACCAGTTTTTTTAAACTAGGTCGAGTTGACCACAAACTGAGTCAACTTGACCCTCTGCTTTGTTCGGGGACTAGTGCCATTGTTTTCTGCTTCCCTCTCATACCTACACCCCAACTGAAATAGAAAGCTAAAGTACTCTTCCTGCCACTGCTTCTCCTATCACATATCCTAAAGTATTAGAGTACATACTTTGCAACAAAGCTAAATAGTTTCACAATAGTATTTTCAGTCTTTGACGTCATATCAATAATGACTCCAGTGGTTGATATGGGCATCTCCCAGGACAATGCAAGCTTCTTTTTGCAATATGTCCCAGATCAAAGATTTTATTTTATTTTGTTGGAAAAGCCATAGGAAATCATGAGTTTTTAAGGGTGATTAAAGCTTCCAAATATGCTGCCAGTCCCAAGGATCTTTTTCCTCCATTTTTTAGAGTTGCAAGATACCACCCATACAAGACTATTAATACTGTTTGGTTTATCTCATAATATTATTGAATCCAATTGGAGGGTAGAGACATATTGGTTCCACTCTAGTGCCAAGTCCTTGTTGAGCCCTACTTGGGTTGCATTCTTCCATCCCGTTGTCTACCTACCATCATAGTTCATGTCATAAAACTCTTCCAAATAAAACCAATTTTTAGAATGTAAGGCAATCAAAGGTTGTGAGAGCCTTGTCATATGGAGGCCTCCTATCCATGAATCAGTCCCAATGTGGACCTTCTGTCCATTTCTAATTAGCTACTATTAAATTCTTGTCTTCTACATAAAAAGAGATTACTAACTTGTCTTACAGATCAAAACCGAAAATCAGAATCAAACTGAATAATTTAAGTTCAAAAAGACTCTTCGAGGCTCTGCCCTTCATAAAAAGCCTCTAAACCCTTGGAAATCTGATTGATGCTTACAAAATTTTCCAACAAAATGTGCATCTCCTAGGACAATGCAAGCTTATTTTTGCAATATGTCTAGATCAAAGATTTTATTTTATTTTTTAGGAAAATCCATATGAAATCATGAGTTTTTAAGGGTGATTAAAGCTTCCAAATATGTTGTCAGTCCTAAGGATCTTTTTCCTCCTTTTTAGAGCTGCAAGATACCACCCATACACGACTGTTAAGATTGTTTGGTTTATCTCATAATCTTATTGAAGCCAATTGGAGGGTAGAGACATATTGGTTCCACTTTAGTGCCAAGTCCTTGTTGAGCCCTACTTGGGATGCATTCTTCCATCCTGTTGTCTACCTACCATCATAGTTCCTGTCATAAAACTCTTCCAAATAAAACCATTTTTTAGAATTTAAGGCAATCAAAGGTTGTGAGAGCATTGTCATACAAAGGCCTCCTATCCATTAATCAGTCCTAATGTGGACCTTCTGTCCATTTCTAATTAGCTACACCAAGGTGATAACCAATGATGGGGAAGTCTTCCACTACCTCCTTCCGTACTACAAATCCTCCATAAATTGATTTTCTAGGGCATCTTAACTAGTCCTCCAGGCTTGATGGTTCAATATATTTCTACTTCATCACAGTCTTCCATAAACCTTAAATGGAGAGCATTCTCCACATTACCTTTGTAGCCAAGGATTGGAAAATGGAGAGAACTTTCTACCCCCAACTTCACTACTTCTTAAGGCTTATGGGGTTTTCCATTTAACTGGAAGTATGCCCCCATTGACTCTCTTTCTTGCCCAAAAATACCTGGAGCACATTTTCCTTATCTTTTTTAGTATGTCTATGGGTATGCAAGGAAAAAACATCTAATAAATAGGTATGACCTCTAACATGATTTTAACAAGAGTCACTCTTCCTTGGATATCCACTTGTTACACCAAAAATTGATCATTTTTTCAATCTTTTCAAAGAGACATAGCCAGTATTTCTAGAAGTAATTGTTTTCCTTTAAGTGAAAACCCAAGTACTTAGTAGTCTCTTCAACGTCTTTAACTTGAAATGGCAATAGATTCTTTATTCTAGTAGAATTTGGATCATCAATCTGGTGCAAGGTCTCGATTGGCTTTTAAAGAATGATTTTTATTCATGTAGCTATACAGTATTGAAGAAGAGCATTTCCTATAATTTTTTCCTCCGTAGAAGAACCATTACCAAACAGGAAAACGTCATATACAAATAAAAGATGCGTGATGGTGAGTTCTTTGGTCACCTGAATTACTTTTAATCTTCCTCCTTCCTTTAGAATCTTCAAAATCTCACTGAGACCCTTTGCCACTAATAAGAAGAATAAGAGTAATACGAACCATCCTTGACTCAATCCTCTTTGTGGATGGAAAAAATAAGGTGACCCGTTTATTAGGAGTTAGGAAAACATATGATATTGTAGATATTCAATCACCTATCCAATTGAAAAAGTTGGTATCGAATCCTATGTGAAGCATTAATTACAATCTCAAGAAAATTTAACCCACTCTATAATATGCATTTGAGAGATTCAAATTGATGATGCAGGAGGTAGGCTTATTTGATTTAATAGTATGGACACCTCTTGGGAAATTCCTACTATATCAAAAATCTGCCTTCCTGGCAGAAAACCAAACTGCTCATCAGGAATGAAACTTGAAAGGATTGGCTCAAGCATTCAGGCTATATGACTTTGGCACAATTTTGTAAACACATCTACATAATGAGATGGGCTTGTAAGAGTCAAAGGAAAGGGGGCTATTAGTCTTGGGGATGTTGGCAATGAACATGGAGTTGAGAGGACGAAAGACCTTCCCCATGGATCTTGGTTCTTCAACAACTAGTGACAAGTATTCCCTATCTCCTCAAAGAAACCTTCAAAAAACTCAATGGTCCAGCCATTTAGGCCTAAGGATTTATCACTTTGAAAGGATTTTATTACCTTCGTAAGCTCCTCTTCACTCACATAGACATTGAGTGAGTTATTTTTCTCATCTAAGAGCGATCTGTTGAAAAGAGAGATGGATTGTAAAATTTCAAAAATATTGATCTTATTTGGCTTCCTGTAGATTATCTTATAGTGATCCACATCCACTTTAGCAATATATTTAAAGCCAAAATGAACATTTCCATTGATGTCTTCTACCTACCAAATAGTGTTTTGTACCATTCTCATTTGGGCATACTTGTGGAAAAAAATTATAGTTTTCATCCCCTTCTTTCAACCACACTGCCCTATTTTTTTGTGTCCATAATGCATAATCCCAAGCTAGCAATTTTCTTTTATCCTCTTCTAGACTCCATATAGTCTTCTTGACTTACATAAGAACATAAACTTTTTTTATCTCATCATATATGACCTCTAGTTTATCTTCCACTTCTACAAGGGGCTATTGGTTCTGAAAGTCTTGTCCTTTAATCCACTCCCTGGACATGGCTTTAATCCTCAACATGTTTTTGTGAAGGGGTTCCATGTCTCACTCTATAGAAACTATATCATAGGGGATTCATTATGTGTTCAGAGAGATGATTCAGGTGCCTAGAATGGTGAAGAAGATCAATCATGCACATATGGTGGTTCAGTTCTGGTTCCATGTGATAATCCAGACTCATGAAATGCAAGTATTTCCAATTGATCCTCACCAAGCCTACAACTGAAGCAGACAAGATACCAACAAATGTAGCACTTTCCGGTATGATGCCAGACATCTTTCATTTCTTCAAGAGTATGAGAGCTTGCCACCTGCATCTCTTGTCCAGTCAATATCCACAAAACCATGCATCAACTCACCATATCCTAAAGTATTAGAGTACATGGTTTGCAACAAAGCTAGATAGTTTCACAAATAGTATTTTTAGTCTTTGGCATCATATCAACAATGATTCTAGTGATTGTTGTTGTAGCTATGGCTAACATTGTGACTGTGGCACCTACTACTAAATTCTTGTCTTCTACATAAAAATAGATCACTAACTTGTATTACAGATCAAAATTGAAAATCATAATCAAATTGAATAATTTAAGTTCAAAAAGACTCCGAGTCTCTGCCCTTCATAAAAATCCTCTAACCCCTCATAAATTTTTTTTTCACCTTGGGCATAATACCAAAAGAAAATTTAAATAGAGGGCAAAATTGAAATACAAACAGTATAATTTAATTAACTTTTGACCAGGGGAAATAAAATTTAAGGGCTCCTCCTGCTTAATATTGCCACAGAGTATTTGTTACACTTGGCTTGCACAGGTTTTCACTATGTTGTCAATGCCAAACAAATTCAAGTTGTCTTTCATGATCTTCCTACTCCCTCAGACCTAGAATTAAGTAGTAGGAACAGTTATGTCACACCCTAGAAAGCCTTCAATGTTGCCACAAAATTGTAGGTGCCAAACACAAGGCTTCACAACTCACATCTGTTTGTTACTTAAGATATTTACTATCTACCTCAAACTTAGTCATCCCTTTAGTGAAAAGGAATCCACCACTATCACAGCAGAGGAAGGAACCCACAATCCTCCTTCTAAGGCTAATTTCATCAAAATCGACAAAAACTTTGACTTCTTGATAGTTGTTTGTGCCACTGCCCAAACCACACTCAAATATGATTTTGTGGGAATACGAAGGTGAAGTGTACTTCCTGCTCCACATGTACTTGGATATTTTGAGACTGCCATCAAAATTCCCATAAATGCTTGATGTTTATATTCTTGGATCTACAAATAATCATTTTTTTTCACCTTTATCAGTTTCTTGAACAGTAGACAGGTCATTTGAGTTTGCACAGGATCTTGGATGGTGATATATCTTCTCCTTGGAATGGGATTTCATTCCTAGTGAGCCATACCACCCAAAAAATGAAACATGGAAGAGGTTGATGTGCTTCTGATCTTACCTCTTGATCTTCCAACCAGATTTCTAATGCTTCTACTATGTCTTCATCCCATATCCCTTTTACACTATTGATGGATTTTGTAGCGCTACATACCTCTTTGGTAAAATAGCATTGAACATAAATTTGATTGATGCTTACAGTATTTTCCTCTCCCAGGAATCTGTGAGATTATTTTTTCAATATGTCCCATCTCAAAGATTTTATTTTACTTTTTAGGAAAATCCATAGGAAATCATGCGTTTTTAAGGGTGATTAAAGATTCCAAATATGCTTCCAGTCCCAAGGAACTTTTTCCTCCATTTTTTAGAGCTGCAAGGTATCCTAGATTAACCTTGTAGTCCCTTTCTATTTTATTTCCATGCCATACAAGACTGTTTGGTTTATCTCTTAATCTTATTGAAGCCAATTGGAGGGTAGAGACATGTTGGTTCCACTCTAGTGCCAAATCCTTGTTGATCCCTACTTGGGATGCATTCTTCCATCCCGTTGTCTACCTATCCTCATTGTTCTTGTCATAAAACTCTTCCAAATAAAACCATTTTTTTTAATGTAAGGCACTCAAATGTTGTGAGAGCCTTGTCACATGAAGGCCTTCTATCCATGAATCAGTCGCAATATGGACCTTCTATACATTTCTAATTAGTTAGGCATGGTGATAACCAATGATGGGGAAGTCTTCCACTACCAACTTCCATACTGCAAATCATCCAGAAATTGATTTGCTAGGGCATCTTATCCAGTCCTCCAGGCCTGATGGTTCAATATATTTCTACTTCATCACAGTCTGCCACAAACCTCGAATGGAGAGGATTCTCCACATTACCTTTGTAGCCAAGGATTGCAAAATGGAGAGAAATTTCTACCCCCAGCTTCACTACTTCTTAAACCTTATGGGGTTTTCCATTTAACTCGAAGAATGCCCCCATTGTACCTCTTTCCTGCCCAAAAATACCAGAAGCACATTTTCCTATCTTTTTTAGTATGTCTGTGGGTATGAAAGGAAAAGCCATCTAATAAATAGGTATGACTTTGAACATGATTTTAACAAGAGTCACTCTTCCTCCTATGGATATCCACCTGTTACACCAAAAATTGATCCCCTTTTCAATCTTTTCAAAGAAACATAGCCAATATTTCTAGAAGTAATTGTTTTCCTTTAAGTGAAAGCCCAGGTACTTCTTAGTCTCTTCAATGTCTTTAACTTGAAATGGCAACAAAGCCTTAGTTCTAGTAGAAATTGGACCATCAATTTAGTGCAAGGTTGTGGTTGACTTTTAAAGATTGATCTTTATTCATATAGCTATACAGTATTGAAGAAGAGTATTTCCTATAATTTTTTCCTCCCTAGAAGAACCATTACCAAACAAAAAAACATCATATACAAATAATAGATGGGTGATGGCTAGTTATTTGGTCACCTATGTTACTTTTGATCTTCATCCTTCCTTTCGACTCTTCAAAATTTTATTGAGACCCTTTGCCACTAATAAGAAGCGTAAGAGTAATAGGGAGCATCCTTGACTCGATCCTCTCTTTGGATGGAAAAAACAAGGTGATCCATTTATTAGGAGTTATGACAACATATGATATTGTAGATTTTCAATTGCTTATCCAATTGACAAAGTGGGTATCAAATCCTATTTGAAGCATTGATTACAATCTTAAGAAAGTTTATCCCACTCTATAATATGCCTTTGACTCTTTGAGAGATTCAACTTGATGACATAAGAGGTAGGCTTTGATTTAATAGAATGGGCACCTCTTGAGCAATGCCTACTGTATCAAAAATATGTCTTCCTAGCAGAAAGCCAAACTGCTCATCAAAGATGAAGCTTGAAAGGATTGGCTCAAGCATTTAGGCTATGACTTTGGCACAATTTTGTAAACATATCTACATAATGAGATGGGATTGTAAAAGTCAAAGGACTATTAGTCTTGGGGATGTTGGCAATGAAGGTAGAGTTTAAAGGATGAAATACCTTCCCCATGGATATTGGTTCTTCAACAACTACTGACAAGTATTCCCCTATCTCCTCAAGGAACCCTTTGAAAAACTCAATGTCCCAGCCATTTAGGCCAAAGGGTTTTTCACTTTGAAAGGAGTTTATTACCTTATTAAGCTCCTCTTCACTCACATGGACATTGAGTGAGTCATTTTTCTCATCTAAGAGCGATCTGTTGAAAAGAGAGATGAATTGTAAAATTTCAAAAATATTGATCTTATTTAGCTTCTTGTAGATTCTCTTCATTGATCCACATCCACTATAGCAATATATTTAAAGCCAAAATGAGCATGGCCATTGATGTATTCTACCTACCAAGTAGTGTTGTGTACCTTTCTCGTTTGGGCACACTTGTGGAAAAAAATTATAGTTTTCATCCCCTTCTTTCAACCACACTTCCCTATTTGTCTCCATAATGCCTATTCCCAAGCTAGCAATTTTCTTCTATCCTCTTCTAGACTCCCTATAGTTTGCTTGACCTGCATAAAACACAACCTTTTTTTATCTCATCATATATGACCTCTAGTTTATCTATCACTTCTCTAAGGGCCTATTGTTTCTGAAAGTTTTGTTCTTTAATACACTCCCTGAACATGGCTTTAATCCTCAACATGTTTTTGTGAAGGGGTTCCATGTCTTACTCTCTAGAAACTATATCATAGGGGATCCATTCAGTGTTCAAAGAGGTGATTCAGGTGCCTCGAATGGCAAAGAATATCAATCATGCACACATTGTGGTTCAGTTGTTGTTCCATGTGATAATCCAGACTCAGGAAATGCAAGTATTTCCAATTGCTCCTCACCAAGCCTACATGGCTTTAAGAAGATAAGATACCAACAAATGTATCACTCTCTGGTATGATGCCAACATATTTCATTTCTTCAAGAGTATGAGAGCCTACTTTTCAAGTCCATTAATTTCATATCCTAAGATCATTGCATTCATGACACCCCATCTCATATATGCACACATTGTGGTTCAGTTGTTGTTCCATGTGATAATCCAGACTCAGGAAATGCAGGTATTTCCAATTACTCCTCACCAAGCCTACATGGCTCTAAGAAGACAAGATACCAACAAATGTAGCACTCTCTGGTATGATGCCAACATATTTCATTTCTTCAAGAGTATGAGAGCCTACTTTTCAAGTCCATTCATTTCATATCCTAAGATCATTGCATTCATGACACCCCATCTCATATAGGCATTCTATGATAGACCTAGTGTGCATCATTTATGGTCCTACATTTCAATCATGTTTACAAGGAAACCACCCACAAAACCATCATATTTAATTCCATATCTAATTATGAATTTGTGGAAAACTTACCATGTCTCAAAGCTACCAAATTGACACATATTAGAAGCACACAGAAAAATGTTTCCATGTCTGGCTTCGTGTTTGTCAATTACATTTCCTGATAAAGTGTCAGGGCTTCATAGCAATTCCCACTCTGCACATATCCCACAAGCATTGTATTCCATGAGACAACATCCCATTCTGGCATTTCCTGAAAGTGATTTACTGCTTCATTAGGATACTCATTTTGCAAATATCCAACAACCATTGCATTTTAGGAAACAATATTGTGTTGTGGAAAATTTTCAAACACTATCTGAGCTTCTTGTATGCTCCTACATTTGATACATTTGACATACATGTCTAAAAGTCATTTCGAGCTACAACATAAAAAAGTAAGCCGCTTTTGATTGTGTTTTCATGGATTTCCATGCCATCTACAAAAATTTCCAAATTTGCACACGACAACGATAACATTAGTGAAGGTGTACTCATCTGCTAGGATACCCCAGTCCTGCATCTCATTATACTTCTTCAGAGCCTTGCTACTATATCCATGGTCAGTGTAAGCACTGATCATGGTAGTCTATGAAGCCAAGTTTAGTTAAGGAATTTTGTCAAATACTTGGAAATAGAGAGCATTGTTGTTCTATTTTGCGGAAAACCATGCTCGAATGTCCACACTCTCAAAGATATGAACTGGGATCTAAGCCAGTGGTGTCCGCTGATCGATGATAGATGCATTCTGTAGTGATTTTTCAATAGGAGAACTTCATAAAATTTTCCTGTCTTACTTTTGCAAATTAAGGCGAATGAAAGTAAGAAGCTCGATATATACCAAATGGGGAGGGCAAAATTACTACTAGAACTCCCCAATCCTGGAAATCGGGGTGAATGGAAGGTTGTAGCTTGAATTTTAGTGGCCAAAATTATTTTTCTTCCCTCTCCTCCTTAAATAAACTTGGGCTAACATTTTTTACATTACTTTTGTAAAAATAAATTGGGGGTGAATGATAATAAATCACTACAACAAAAAAAAATTGCCCAACCAAAACTTGGACCCCCTAAATTCTCCCATGGATGAAATTTTGCCCCTATATACCCACATTGGGTTCATACATCATATTATTGTTATAGTACTCTGCGTCATTTAAGAGACCTGCTTATCCAAGAAGATTGATTTTACATGCATAGTGCTCAATTCATGTCTTCAGATTGTAATCTTGACTCAAGGAATTGAAGTACCAACGACCTTCATGCACAAAGACACTAATAAATGTAGTGTGCTATGGATTGATGAATGTTTGTAGCATTTGTTGGAAAAACTGAAGGATCTCTTTGCCATACTCGTTTTCAGCATATCTTGTAATAGAATCCCATGAAACTGAATCTAATTCGAGCATTCAGTGGAACAGATGGCATGCTTCTTCTATGGTTCTGCATTTCTATGGTTCTACATTTGGCATACATAGTAATAAGGGTCCCACAAACACATAGAACTCAAATCTAGTGTGGATAATGTGGCTCTGAACCTTCTTACCCTATTTCAGATCTGCCAAGCTGGCTCTTGTACCCAGATTTTAAGCACTAGTGATCCAATCTGGATTAATGCCTCCTTGATGCATTTGAACAAGTACCCATATTTTAAGCGATGGTGATCTAATCCAGATTAATGCCTTCTTGATGCATTTGAACAAAAAAAATTAAAGTTGCTTCACCATACCCATGTTGGACATATGTTGAAATCACCAAATTACAGGATACCACCTATTGTTCATACATATTATCAAATAGGTGGTGTGCATAATCTATATGCCCATTTTTTGCATAATTTGCAATTATTGCGGTCCATGATATTACATCTTGAACAACCATTTTGTCAAAAAAGACATGTTTGCCATCTTCAATGCTCCCAAAGGGATTTCTCGGCCAGTTATTTGTTTGTTGGGATCCCTGCCGACGAAACACGTGTATGGGCACACTATAAGCGCTTCATCTTCTCCGATCCAAGTATAGAAAAACCTACAACAATTGAAGTACGTGCACTCCAAACCACATTCATGAGGAGTGACAACCTATCCATTAAGTTGGTCTCTATTGGTCACATTGATATTTAGTGTAGGTGAGAAAGCGGCAGAGTGAGAGACAATCAGAGGAGAGGGGGAACGCCAAGACCACTAGGCCTAGATTTCCCTTCTCATATTTCTTATCCTGCCCACTAGCAGCTCCGGCCTAATCCCGTGGTTCGATATGTTAAGGATCCAAGGTCTGTCCATTATAAGGGGACACTTGGTAAATAATTGGTATAAGAAAATAGTAAGGGGCCATTGGGTAAATAATTGGTATAAGAAAATAGTAAGGTAATGAGTGAGTAGTGTCTAGATGATACTAGTTTTTCGATGATTATTTGATATTATATATATATTTTTTTAGGAGTTGTGAAACTTATTGTCACTATTCTACTTTTGAGTCATTTTCCACATTTATATTTGGCATATATGTATTTATTAGTCATTTTCGACATTTATATTTGGCATATATGTATTTATTATGTTGATTTGGAGGATTTGAATCATTATGCTAATACTTGTATCTAGATGATCTCTTTCTTTAAAAAATAAAATTTTTTTATCTCATATCTATAGTTCAAAAGGTTTTCAACATAGCACTACCAACACCTGAAGGTACCCATGCAACATAGCTAAGCAGTGAGAGTCTGGAACAAGGATCATCTAAGTGACAATGATCCATCGTGAAAAGAAAGGAAGAATAGATGTGGAAGGAAAATTTATTTGCATCTAAGTTGGTTAGACTTGGGGTTTAAACTTATGCCTTGCACTTGATGAGAGAAGTGTGTAGCAGGATATTACATAGTAAATTATGCAGCTTGAACTTAATTCATATCAAAGGGTCAATACTTTTTTGGTTGAGATGGGAATGCTTTTGAATGTCTGATATTCACCAAGAGCACATTGCATAATTTTCATAGCTCAAGCTTCTCACCACCAATGTTAGGCACTGGCCACGACCACAACAACTGTGAAAGATGTGGTTGTGTTCTTCGAGACTTTTCTTGGATTTGTGACTTGGGTTATGATGGTCACGATGAAGCTCATAATGAATTGGAAACATTTGCATTACTCTGGCTTAGGTTATAACTTATGGTGGTGGTGGTGGTCCTAGCATCTAGATTCATCCAATATTCCCAAAGATTTCCAAAATATTGCTTGTTGCTTCCACAATATTTTACCTCAAGTGATTTGAAGACTTATTTCACAAACACGACTAGGGGTCTACCCCTTTTAGTCATCGTGATTGCTTGGAAGATTAATGTCTCGATTTTTGTGTGATTCCTTGAAAAGTGCCTTGTCAAGAGGCAATGACCCTTAGGTTCTTGTTGAAAACCATAGAATCGGTGGAATGGTCAGACATATTTAAAAACTTCAAGAGGGAGGTCTTTTATTGAATTAGTAAATTTCTCTAAAGTTCCCACTATACTACCTCTTCCCCAATCCAACCATGATCGACCATCTATTCATCCCTCTCATCCTAGATTAAACCTTCTCATGATTGTAGAGTCAGACATAGAAGAAGAAATAAATCAATGTGATGATCATTAAATGTTAATGCACCCACGTTAGCATTGTAAGCTACGATTGACCTGGTCTTCCTATAGAGGTTATTTGATCCCAATCTAATAGTAGGCCAATTATCCATGGACACAACCCTGCTAAACATTTTAGATTTAGAGTGATGATGAAGGTAATTGTGCTCAGGATCATTATTTTTTGGATTTACAGCTTGTACATATGGTGAAGTCTATTGGGTCACCATGAGCACTCATAGGGTTGGGTGCAAAGTAAAATACCTCATGGTCATAAGTTGTATAAGTAGATGTATTAAGAGGCATTTAATATTACCTAAAGAAGACCAGGTATACCATTATTCTTCTCTTTACTCTTCTCCTTACTCAATGATTGCCCAATGCATTGTTCTGCTAATTTGTGTTGTCACTAATAAATGGATGGATGGATAGATGCACAACACAAGCTTCTAGCTTTATATTCATCCATGATTGATTGATTGATTATGATATTTCATTCTAACTACAAAAAATTATGATGTGGGGGAGGGTAGGAGATGTAGAGATTTCAAATTGACAAATAAAACTTGGTTGTTTCAGAGGAAAATTTGTGTTGCGTAATATGTCATAGTATGTAGAGGTATTGAAACCTACATATATTTTTGAAATTAAACAAAAAATACCATTTATTAGGAAAATAATATAAGTCCATATGATTAATATATGATGAAAATCTTTAAAAGGAGTCATAGAACCATGGCATATCACCTCTCCCCCTTCCAAAACCTACCACAATATTAATTGTATAGAAATATATTTTTTCGTTTTACTAGCATCTTGATGGTTAATGCCAGAGCGTTTTGAGAATATTTTGTCATTGGTAAGGTAAGGAATGTATAGAAAGACACATTACATGTCTTAAATATCTCTTCATGTTGAAAGCAAGGCAAATATACTCAAGAATTAGTTTCCCCCGCATTTAGTTTTATGTACTTTTGATTTAACCTAATGAAGGCCCTAATAATATTCCATGCTTTTGTAAATACATTCCTAGTTGCATTAACATATATTTATTAAGCACGTGAAAACATAAAAATACCTAGAATTATAGGAAGATCAATTTTTATTTATTTTTTATTTGTGTTGTCAACCAACTAATATTAGTTGTCAAAAAAATATTTATTTTTTAAATATAAAACAGAGTAATTTTGTCCATTTTTAAGGGTTTCAAGAAAACCCAAAACAAGTGTTTTTCCTTTCATGAAGAGTTAAATCTAGAGCTTATCCATCTCTTCCCTAAGACTCCCAATTAAAGACAATTGGAATAGAGAATTAAACTGTTTTCATCTTCTATTATTTTTTATGTTGATGATTCCACTATAATAAGGTTATAAGTGAGAAGAAAATTTTAACCTTGCATTGTTGACTATTAAATAGAGGATGTTTGGGCAACTTTGTTGACTATTAAATGGAGGATGCTTGGGTGAGTATAATTCGTTAGGTTGTGGCTTGTTTGGGATGAGGCATCAAATATAGAGCCTCAACAAGTATATAGAGCCCCTTCTGTGTGTGGAGGGAGAAAAGGTAGAAAATGTGAAAATATGATATAAATTTATGTAAAACCCAACATTTTCATATCAAGATCAATTATATAAAACCTAATAGAGTAGATATAAACAATTTGTTTCAATATTGAATATTGTGATATTTATGTCATTTGTTATCTTTTTTATGAAAACCTTTACATTTTATTTTTTTCAATCATGACCACTTGCAAGTTACTTTAGCTATCAACCATTGAAATCGACATGAAATTTGAAACTTGCTACATACTATTATTAGCTCAAAACAACTAATAGGATCATTTCACAAACAACTTCAACTTTACCATAAGTTATTCAATAATTTATGATTTCATTTGTTTTTATTTGTTGTAGTGTCTTATAAGTATTAGTCTTTGAGAAACTTCATGACATGTTTTGGATATATTTCTTGATTTTATAATTTTATTTGGACCTTAGTCTCCACTATCAAATTTAAAACTTGTTACATGCAATTATTCGCTCAAAACAATTAATATGATCATTTTACAAATAACTTTAATTTTACCATCAAGTTATTCAATAATT
Source organism: Picea glauca (assembly GCA_000966675.3). Classification (NCBI taxonomy): domain Eukaryota; kingdom Viridiplantae; phylum Streptophyta; class Pinopsida; order Pinales; family Pinaceae; genus Picea; species Picea glauca. Next base: position 71,506 of record JZKD02S1978485.1, on the reverse strand, counting down.
TTATGTTTTTGTTTCTTTTTATTTGTTTAGTGTGGTCTTTCAGAAACTTCATGACATGTCTTGAATATATTTTTTGATTTTATAATTTTATTTGGACCTTATCCTCCACTATCAAATTTGGATATATTTTTTGATTTTATAATTTTATTCGGACCTTAGTCTCTACTATCAAATTTGAATTATAGGATCATTTTATAAACAACTTTAACTTTACCATCAAGTTAATTTAATAATTTTATGATTTTGTTTGTTTTTATTTGTTGGAGTGTCTCGTAAATATTAGTCTTTAAGCAACTTCATGACATGTCTTTGATATGTTTCTTGATTTTATAATTTTGTTTGTTGGACCTTAGTCTCTATTATGTAAATCTAACTAACTTCACCTTGATATTAATATTGAGCACAATGAAATATTTGTTACATTCCCTAATTCTAATTATATATATATGGTTTTCATGGGTCATTTTTCTCACCCTTCATCCATTTCCTTTTTTACCAATTTTACATATGCTCATACTTTTATGCATAGATTTTACTTTAAAGTTATCAACTAGTTTAACAATTTATTAACTTATTTTGATCTAAATACTTGTTAATTACATTTAAAAAAATATTGAAATTAGGAATTGAAATTTTATAGAAAAATATTTATATTATATTAAATTTCAAAGTTATAGAATTAGTTTTTATTTGTTTTATTGTTTTGAAGATGTAATTAATTACTATATTGAACTTGGAAATTATAACATACTTCTACCATCTTTCAATTTAAGATATTATTGCTTTTTTCAAGATTTTTGTTGTGCATTCAATTATATTGCATGGTGTTATGAATGTTTGTGTATTAACAATGTCATTTCAATGTTGCTAAGTTGGATTAAGTTGTTTCTTATCAAAACAAAGTTGGGTACAAATGAAGGACATTGATTAGTTTTTCATTTTTCTAATATTGTATTGAGAACAATTTATATTGTTTTATTATTTTATTATTATGTGTAGATTGACCAATCAACAAATGAACATGAGTGTAAATGATCAATAATAAAAAGACCCAAGGGTTTATTTTTGTGGAGGGGAATTCAACCCTTCAAAAGCTTGAAGGAGGGTTAAATTGTAACCCTCCTTTGAGTTGTGTTTCTTGTGCTTGTGGTTTTGTGTCATTTGGGTCATATTGGCCTCAACACATACATACTCAAATGTTTTTTCTTGCATTTTTAACACATTCTATACATGCAATCAAAAAACTTTTATAATAAATTTATAAATATGTTTTTATATCTCTTCATAACATAAATGCATATGGAAAATTATACATACATAAATTTTATACTTCAAAATACATTTTACACATTTTAAATACATAAAAAATAAATTATTTTTTATTTTTACCTAACATAAATATACATACATAATTTTTATATATCAAAATACAATTTACACATTTTAAATACATAAAAAATAAATTTTATTTTATTTTTAACTAATATAAAAAAAAAATATTAACAAATTTTAAATAAATAAATTATTTTAATTAAAAAACATTTTTAAAAAATAAAAATTAAATCATTTTTTTTTTTTTTTCATCTTTATATATTTTTTTTTTACCTTAATTGATTATTATTATTTTGATTTTTTTTTCTTATTATTAATTTTTTTTATTTATTATTAATTTAATATTATTTTTTACTTACTATTATAAATATCTATATTTTCATACATATATCTTGAATTCTATATTGAACTATATTTTTTTAATAGTATTAAAATGTCTAATTATATATTTGAATTGTCATTGTGGATGTGAAAATGGTGTTTTCCTTGCTTTTATATATGTATTTTTTAGGACTTACTTGTATAGTATAAATATATTATTTAGTATTTAGTGTTATATATAGGAATGTATGGTTTTGATTGTTTGGAGTGTTGTTTCCATTGTTTGTGAATATATGAATGTACTTTTAATTAAATTATGTGTATGCAAACAACATTGATTTTGATTGTTTGCTGATATGAAAATGGTGTTTTCCTTGCTTTTATATATGTATTATTTATGACTTACTTGTATAGTATGAATATATTATTTAGTATATATATGAATGTATGGTTTTGATTGTTTGGAGTGTTGTTTCCATTGTTTGTTAATATATGATTGTACTTTTAAGTAAATATGTATGTGTATGAAAACAACATTGATTTTGATTGTTTCTGAGTGTTATTTTCATTTGTATGTGTATGAATGTATTAGTTATTTGAATGTTTGTTTGGAGTGCTCACCTATATTTGTATGAATTTATCATTTCAAGTGTAATGTACTTTTGATTGTATTTATATGTATTGTTTGTGAATATATACATATGCTTTTGATTGTATTTGTACTCGTATGTCTATGAATATAATATTTTGAGTGTTGTATTTGTATGCATTGTTTGTGTGTTGTTTTTATTGTTTGTGAATATATGAATATGCTCTTGATTGTATTTGTGTGTGAATACATGAATATGATTTTATTGTTTATATATGTATATTGTTTGTGATTATATGAATATGGTTTGATTGTATATATACGTATAGTGTTTGTGAATACATGAATATGTTTTTTATTGTATATGTACTTGTATGTTTATGGAATGTATTGTTTGTGTTATTTTCATTGTTTATGAAAATATAAATATGTTGTTGATTGTAATTGTATGGATTATTTTCATTGTTTGTGAATATATGAATATGCTCTTGTTTGTATTTGTATTTGTATGTCTATGAAATGTATTGTTTGTGTGTTGTTTTCATTGTTTATGAAAATATAAATATGCTATTGATTGTATTTGTATGTATTGCTTTCATTGTTTGTGAATATATGAATATGTTTTTTTATTATGAATGTATTATTTTGAGTGTTGTATTTGTATGTTGTTTTCATTGTTTATGAATGTGATTTG
>JZKD02S1978485.1:57392-68493 GCA_000966675.3 Picea glauca | reverse complement strand
TATATATATATATATATATAGTTTGTGAATATATGAATATGGTTTGATTGTAGATATAGGTATAGTGTTTGTGACTACATGAATATGTTTTTAATTGCATTTGTACTTTATGTTTGTGTCATTTTCATTGTTTATGAATATATAAATATGCTTTTGATTGTAATGGTATGTATTGATTTCATTGTTTGTGAATATATGAATATGCTCTTGATTGTATTTGTGTGTATTTGTATTCGTATGTCTATGAAATGTATTGTTTGTGTGTTGTTTTAATAAATATGTTTTTGATTGTATTTGTATGTATTTCTTTCAATGTTAGTGAATATATGAATATGCTTTTGATTGTATTAGTATATGTCTGCTTATGAATGTATTATTTTGAGTGTTGTATTTGTATGTTGTTTTCATTGTTTGTGAATATATGAATATGGTTTGATTGTATATATAGGTATAGTGTTTGTGAATACATAAATGGGTATTTTATTGTATTTGTACTTGTATGTTTATGAAATGTATTGTTTGTCTCATTTTCATTATTTATAAATATATAAATATGCTTTTGATTGTAATTGTATGTATTGTTTTCATTTTTTGTGAATATATGAATATTCTCTTGATTGTAATTGTGTGTATTGTTTTCATTGTTTGTGAATATATGAAGATGCTCTTGATTGTATTTGTGTGTATTTGTATTTGTATGTCTATGAAATGTATTGTTTGTGTGTTGTTTTAATAAATATGTTTTTGACTATATTTGCATGTATTGCTTTCATTGTTTTTGAGTGTTGTATTTGTATATTGTTTTCATTTTTTTTGAATATATAAATATGGTTTGATTGTATATATAGGTATAGTGTTTGTGAATACATGAATATGTTTTTGATTGTATTTATACTTGTATGTTTTTTAGTGCAACCGCGCCCTCACTGGCACGTCCGCTTCAACAGGATCTTCTTCTTCTTGACCTGAAGAACTCAAATGTTCTTCTATTTCCCTATCGGGAAATCTGCACCCATAGATTCTCCTCTACGCGATCCTTTCCTTGGCTTATCGGAGGATCGGAACAAGCGGCTTCGCAAGTTCTCTGTCGATCGTTGGGCTCTCAAATCCCCGAGACCCGATGCACCGAAATGCTGATGCATGCATGAGTTGACCTTTCAACGGTCCCTTATCTCATCGGGACTTCAGACTTCGCGGGATCGTGAATCCTAACACCAAATATTCGGGACTTCTCGCGGCAAGGTTCTGATGACTACATGCCACCTGTACCCCACTAACCTTGACTGTGGCCCACACGACCCTCCATCAGGATATCGCGTCTCGCGATATCGCAATTCTCGTCGCGAACTTTTGGAACTTCACCTTGCGAGTCCCCGATACACGATTCTACGTGTAGATCCAATGGCTCTGGTGGCCTGGATCAATGGCTCTCCCCCTTTTGAGATCCGAACCTTTAGACGTTCACGCCATAATCTCCTTGCACCTCCGCAAGATCCAACGACCCACGGAACTTCACAAAATCTTCACGAAGGATTTTGACCATCCGTTCTTTCTTTGGTATAACTGCAAAATGAAGGAGTACCTCTCCACGAGACTCGCTCACTCGCTCTCCAACCTGCGACGCTTCCTCTTAGACTTCCCACGGCAGCTTCCCTGCACTTACCCTTCAGTGAATTCGAAGGTTTATTCCTCCTGAGCTTCCCTGTAATTCTCAAATACTTAGAAGGAACTTTGCACGCACTCCTTGCGGCAAATCTTCAACCTTGTCTAAGTGTTGAAGTCTTTCGACCCTGCGCACTCCTCCAGCAGCAGTCTTCAAATCTTTTCTCAGGTTCGCAACCATGAAGCTTTTCCTTGGCCTGCGCACTCCTTGCACAACATTGTGCTTAACTTCACCTTTGAGGAAAGGAGAACAAAAGTTGTCTCTAATTGAACCCTTCTTTCAACGCACTCCTTGCGGACAATTCGACTGCACTCCTTGCAGGAATTCTCTGGCTCAATTAGAGAAACAATTGAAACTCATTCACTCACCCTCTCAGACTTCAATTCAACCATGAAATCACATACACAACATATAAAAGCAAATGTATGACAGGAAGCAAACATCCATGAGCATAACATTAGTACACAGAGAAATAACACAAACCATGAATTTGAATCAAGCTTTATTATATTAATTCAAATGCATGTACATGGGTGTTCTTCATACACAACTCTCTGCTTGCTCTTTCTCTCCTGCTTCTGAATAATGTTACAATAATACAATGAGGGTGTCTATATCCATTTTCCCTCTTAGACTCTAAAGCTATAAAATCTAGAATTAATTTCATATCTAATTGCATTAAGTCTATTAAATGCTGACTATCTACCTAAGGATGAGAGATATCCGCTCAAGGTCCATTACAATATACAAAGTGCGCCTTCATAAATGGCTTCATTAAGGATTTGCGCAACAATTCCCAAAGTGTTTTCAAAATTTGCGCTGGCCTATCCAGCTGTCTCCCGCTCCATGCTGGCTCGCTTGATGTGCTGGCAATGCTCCTGCATCATACTCCTCGGCTTGAAAACTTTCATGGGATCTTTTCCATGAGCTCCTGCACAGTCTATCCATGCTTTTGTATTTCTGCTTCGCTCTCCCAGCTGGCATCTTCCACTGGGTGGTTCTTTCACTTGACCAGATACTCATAGTATTCCTTTCTCCTGGTCTTCTTACCCACTCTCTTGTCCAGTATGCATTCCATCTGTGGCTTTTCTTCAACGGGAAATTATTTCATCCATTGGATCACTGGCTCCTCAGTTCCAGTCTCTACTTCTCTAGCCCTGTATGGGTATAAATCTGCGATGTTGAATATCAAAGATATTTCGATGCCATCCGACAACTCAATCTCATAAGCATTCTCTCCGAATTTCTTCAGGACCTTGCATGGACCGATTTTCTTCATTTTTAACTTGTTGTATGTTCCCCTTGGGAACCTTTCCTTCCTCAGATGTGCCAGAACTAGATCACCAACTTCAAACTGAAGTTGTCTACGATGTTGATCTGCTTTGCGTTTATACTCCTGATTTGAATCTTGCAGTCGCTGCTTCACCTTGCTGTGAAGTTCCTTCATCGCCTCAGCGAATTCTTCTGCACTAGCACTTCTAGTAGCAGTCTGTTCTGAATCCCTCATTTTAGAAACTCCTCTCGGCTACATCCCATATACAACCTAAAATGGACTTTTTCCTGTGCTCCTGTTCACAGAGTTGTTGTATGCGAACTCTGCTTGTGGAAATATGCTATCCCAGCTGCTATGGTGCTCTGTCACCAAGCTTCTTAGCAAGTCTCCCAGACTTCTGTTGACCATTTCTATTTGTCCATCCATCTAAGGATGATAAGAAGAACTAAATGCCAGGTTAGTTCCCATATTTTTCCATAAGGTCCTCCAGAAATTCCCTATGAATTTAGTATCCCTGTCCGAAATTATGCTTTTCGGCAATCCATGAAGTCGAATGACCTCCTTGAAAAACAGATTTGCGATGTGAGTCGCATCGCTGGTCTTCTGGCATGGGATAAAATGTGCCATCTTAGAAAACTTGTCCACGACCACAAAGTTTGAATCAACACCTCTTTGTGTCCTCGGCAAACCTAATACAAAATCCATGTTGATCACCTCCCATGATCTCTCTGGTATGGGCAATGGCTGATAAAAACCCGCATTCTGCTTTCTCCCCTTCGAATGCTGGAAAATTATGCATCTGTCAACAAACCTCTTGACATATTCCCGCATTCCTGGCCAAAAATACGACTCATTCAACTTCGTGAATGTTTTTTCATGGCCAAAGTGTCCTGCTAATCCACCATTATGTTTCTCCTTTAGCAGGTTCTCCCTCATGGAGCATTTCGGAATACACAGTTGATTGCCTCTGAACAACAATCCCTCCTGGATCATATAATCTCTCCAAGGACTCCTATCCCCGAGAACTGGATTCTCAGCTGCTTCATACGTCTCTGCAAAATCTGCATCACCTGTGTACATGTCCCTGAGATTTTCAAAACCCACGGTTTTGACTCGAAATTCCTGCAGCAACAAACACTTCCTGCTCAACGCATCAGCCACTTTGTTAGCAGTACCCGAAATATGCTTAATCACAAACGTGAAATTCTGCATATACTCTACCCATTTAGCATGTTTCTGATTCAACTTCTCCTGTTGAGTCACAAACTGCAATGCATGATTATCACTATACAATACAAATTCTTTTGGGATCAAGTAATGCCTCCACTTCTTCAATGCATGTATGATAGCATAAAATTATTTATCATACGTGGAGTATTTCAGCTTCGCCTCATCCAACTTCTCGCTGGAATATGCATCTGGTCTGTCTTCCTGACTCAAGACCGCTCCTAGGGCATACCTGCTTGCATCACATTTCACCTGAAATGTCTTCTGAAAATCCGATAACACCAACACTGGTTGTTCTGTGATCTTTCGCTTCATCAGATTGAAGCTCTTCTCAGCCTCGGTTGTCCAATGAAAAGAATTATGTTGCTTCTTCACTGTATCCATCATTGCTGCACTGATTCCACTGAAATTCCTGATGAATTTTCGGTAGAAACTAGCCAAACCATGAAAACTTCTCACCTCGAAAATATTTCTCGGTGATGGCTAATTCTTGATCACTTCCACTTTATTCGGATCCATCTTCAATTCATTAGCCGAAATAACAAAACCCGAGTAAATGAGCTATGTCTTCATAAATGAGCACTTCTTCATATTAATCAGCAGCTTCTTCTGCTATAGCTTCCTCATCACAATGGCCAAATGCTTCAGATGTTCAGCCTCTGATTTACTGTAAATCAATATATCTTCCAAATACACGATGACAAACTTCCCGATGAATTCCCTCAGGACTTCATTCATCAGCCTCATAAAGGTACTCGGTGCATTCGTCAAGCCAAACAGCATGACTAGCCATTCATACAGTCCTTCATTGGTTTTGAAGGCTGTCTTCCACTCATCGCCTTCCCTCATGAAAAATTGGTGGTATCCTCTTTTCAAATATATCTTTGAAAAATATCTTGCCCCTCTCAAGCAATCCATCAAATCATCCATTCTCGACAATGGAAATTTGTACTTGATGGTTATCTTATTGATCGCCCTTGAGTCGATACACATTCTCCAACCTCCATCCCTCATTGGACTGAGTACTGTCGGAATAGCACATGGGCTCAAGATTTCCCTGACCAATCCTTTGTCCAACAACTCCTGGACTTGTTTCTTGACCTCCTCATTCTCTTGTGGCATCAATCTATACGTGGATTTGTTCGGAAAACTGGCCCCTGGTATGAGATTAATATGATGACTCACACTTCTCATTGGTGGCAACGAATGAGGTAATTCGTTCACTATGATATCAACGAACTCTCCCAATAGTTCCTGAATCTCATCTGGTAAATCATCCACTCTTGTGCTAGTCAGAACAATCCTCGGCTTTCTGACAACAAAGAATTGTGGATCTTCTTTTTTCTCCATCTCTGTAAGAAGTTCCTTCCCACTCATGAGAAGTATTGTGTTGTTTACTTCCGGCTTCACCTCCTTATCCTTTATCGGAAGCAACCTATGTGTCCTCCCATCCTTCTCTAAAGTATATGTGTTCATTCTCCCATCATGAATCACATTTCTATCATATTGCCATGGTCTACCCAACAATAAATGACATACATCCATGGGAATAATGTCTCATAAGACCTTATCATTATATCCTCCTATCTTGAATTCAACCAAGCATTGTTTAGTGACACTCACCTGATGTCCCTTCTGTAGCCATGAAACCTTGTATGGACTCGGGTGATCAGTTGTCTTAAGCTCTAAATTTTCCACCATCATGGTTGAGACAAGATTATCCATGCTACCATTGTCCATGATAACCTTGCATACCCAATCCTTGGTCTTGCAAGATATTATGAAAAGTTTGGTCCTTTGAGCTGAGTCCTCCACCTCCTTCCCGAGTGTTAAGAGAACTTTACACATCATTAGCGACCTTCCGCCCTCTGTATCTTCGGTCTCAACATCCTGCTTCTGCGCTTCGGTGATGTGAGCTTCTCCAATGTCCTTCTTTTTCTCTGGACACTCGAACGACCTATGCCCATTTTTTCCACATGTGAAACATGTGATTACTCCACCTCGGCCTCTTCCTCTACCTCTAGTACGAGGAAAAGTGTTTGCGTCAGCATAATCTCCCTTCTACTCTGTGTGCTTCCCTCTCTGTTCAATGTATGGCCCTCTCTATGAGGTTCCACCTCTCTCGATCTTACCCTGAGGTTTCTTCCATTCCTCCTTGGGCTTCTGATATTTCTCCTGGGCAGCTGCCTTGCCTCTGGGATGACTTCTGCCTCGCCCTCGTTGACCTTTCTTACGGCTCATCTTCTCCTCAGCTTTCAGAGCCATCTGATAAGCATCCTCCACTGTTCGGATGGTAACCATGCTCAATTCATCCTGAATGTCGTATCTTAGACCATTCAGATATATGGCAACCTTCTCATCATCACTCTCCCGATGACCTGCTCTGATGTTCAGTCGATAGAATTCCTTAGTGTATTGTTTCACTATCATCAGCTTCTGTCTCAGGTTCTGCATCCTCTTGAAGAGAGTAATTTGATAATCTCTTGGGATGAACTTCGCCTTCATCTTCGCAATCATCCGATCCCAACTCTTGATCTTCTGCTTGCCTTTGCAGCGTCTAACTGCTTGTAGCTTGTCCCACCATAATGTTGCATGTCCTTTCAAGTGCGTAACAACATGCTTGACTTTCTTATCCTCTTTGATATCTTCCTAATCGAAGTAGGTGTCAAGAGCTCTAATCCAATCCAATAGCTCTTCTGCATCCAGATTCCCCTCGTAAACTGGAATGTCCATCTTTGCCTTCGCACCCATTCTGGCAATGGCTTTAATCAATTTCTTCGTTGATGCATCTTTGGATGCTACTTCCTCATTGCGTTTATCTTCTATCTCGCTCTCGGAATCGCTAAGATCCCCTGTACTAACTGTGCGTCTTTGAGCTATCTCCATCTCCTCGAGTCTTGCTCTGAGATCTCGCATCTGTCTCTCCATTTTTGGATTTCCTGTCGGCCTGCCTCTTCTTCGCACCTCCCTATCTTCTGGATTAGGTAACTGCATTTCTCTCCTCGGCGGCATGGTGAATTTCTTCTCTCTCTGCTACAAAAAACAAAGAGATAATTTCCCTCTCTGATACCAACTTAGTGTAGCCGCGCCCTCACTAGCACGTCCGCTTCAACACGATCTTCTTCTTCTCGGCCTGAAGAACTCAAATGTTCTTCTATTTCCCTATTGGGAAATCTGCACCCACAGATTCTCCTCTACGCGATCCTTTCCTTGACTTATCAAAGGATCGAAACTCGTGGCTTTTCAAGTTCTCTGTCGATCGTTGCACTCTCGAATCCCCGAGACCCGATGCGCCGAAACGCTGATGCATGCATGAGTTGACCTTTCAACGGTCCCTTATCTCGTCGGGACTTCGGACTTCGCGGGATTGCGAATCCTAACACCAAATATTCTGGACTTCTCACGGCGAGGTTCTGATGACTACGTGCCACCTGTACCCCACTAACCTTGATTGTGGCCCACACGACCCTCCATCGGGATATCGCGTCTCGCGATATCGCAATTCTCGTCGTGAACTTTTGGAACTTCACCTTGCGAGTCCCCAATACACGATTCTACGTGTAGATCCAACGGCTTCGGTGGCCTGGATCAATGGCTCTGCCCCTTTTGAGCTCCGAACCTTCAGACGTTCACGCCGTAATATCCTTGCACCTCCGCAAGATCCAACGACCCACGGAACTTCACGAAATATCCACGAAGGATTTTGACCGACCGTTCTTCCTTTGGTATAACTACAAAATGAAGGAGTACCCCTCCACGAGACTCGCTCACTTGTTCTCCAACCTGCGACGCTTCCTCTCAGACTTCCCATGGCAGCTTCCTTGCACTTACCCTTCAGTGAATTCGAAGGTTTATTCCTCCTGAGCTTCCCTTTAATTCTCAAATACTTAGAAGGAACTTTGCATGCACTCCTTGCGGCAAATCTTGAACTTTGTCTAAGTGTTGAAGTCTTTCGACCCTGCGCACTCCTACAACAACAGTCTTCAAAGATTTTCTCAGGTTCGCAACCCTGAGGCTTTTCCTTGGCCTGCGCACTCCTTGCACGGCACTGTGCTTAATTGCACCTTCAAGGAAATGAGAACAAAAGTTGTCTCTAATTGAACCCTTCTGTCAACGCACTCCTTGTGGACAATTCGACTGCACTCCTTGTAGGAATTCTCTGGCTCGATTAGAGAAACAATTGAAACTTATTCACTCACCCTCTCAGACTTCAATTCAACCATGAAATCACATACACAACATATAAAAGAAAATGTATGACAAGAAGCAAACATCCATGAGCATAACATCAGTACACGGAGAAATAACACAAACCATGAATTTGAATCAAGCTTTATTATATTAATTCAAATGCCTGTACATGGGTGTTCTTCATACACAGCTCTCTGCTTGCTCTTGCTCTCCTTCTTCTGAATAATGTTACAATAATACAATGAGGGTGTCTATATCCGTTTTCCCTCTTAGACTCTAAACTCATCAAATCTAGAATTAATTTCCTATCTAATTGCATTAAGTCTATTAAATGTCGACTATCTACCTAAGGACGAGAGTTATCCGCTCAAGGTCCATTACAATATACAAAGTGTGCCTTCATAAATGGCTTCATTAAGGACTTGCGCAACAATTCCCAAAGTGTTTTCAAAATTTGCGTTGGCCTATCCAGCTGTCTCCCGCTCCACGCTGGCTCGCTTGATGTGCTGGCGATGCTCCTGCATCATTTTTGAAATGTATTGTTTGTGTCATTTTCATTGTTTATGAATATATAAATATGCTTTTGATTGTAATTGTATCTATTGTTTTCATTGTTTGTGAATATATGAATATGCTCTTGATTTTAATTGTTTGTATTGTTTTCATTGTTTGTGAATATATGAAGATACTCTTCATTGCATTTGTGTGTATTTATATTTGTATGTTTATGAAATGTATTGTTTGTGTGTTGTTTTAATAAATATGTTTTTGACTATATTTGCATGTATTGCTTTCATTGTTTTTGAGTGTTGTATTTGTATATTGTTTTCATTGTTTGTGAATATATGAATATGGTTTGGTTGTATATTTAGGTATAGTGTTTGTGAATACATGAATATGTTTTTTTATTGTATTTGTATTTGTATGTTTATGAAATGTATTGTTTGTGTCATTTTCATTGTTTATGAATATATACATATTCTTTTGATTGTAATTGTATGTATTGTTTTCATTCTTTGTGAATATGTGAATATGCTCTTGATTGTATTTGTATGTCTATGAAATGTGTTGTTTGTGTGTTGTTTTAATAAATATGTTTTTGACTATATTTCTATGTATTGTTTTCATTGTTTGTGAATATATTTATATGTATTGTTTTCATTGTTTATGAATGTGTTTTTAATTGTATTTGTATATGTATGTCTATAAATGTATTATTTTGAGTGTTGTGTTTGTATGTTGTTTTCATTGTTTGTGAATATATGAATATGGTTTGATTGTATATATAGGTATAGTGTTTGTGAATACACGAATATGTTTTTTATTGTATTTGTACTTGTATGTTTATGGAATGTATTGTTTGTCTCATTTTCATTGTTTATGAATATATAAATATGCTTTTGATTGTAATTGTATGCATTGTATGTTTATGGAATGTATTGTTTGTCTCATTTTCATTGTTTATGAATATATAAATATGGTTTTGATTATCATTGTATGCATTGTTTTCATTGTTTGTGAATATATGAATATGCTCCTGATTGTAATTGTATGTATTGTTTCCATTGTTTGTGAATATATGAAGATGCTCTTGATTGTATGTGTGTATTTGTATGTATGTCTATGAAATATATTGTTTTAATAAATGTGCTTTTGACTGTATTTGTATGTATTTCTTTCATTGTTTGTGGATATATGAATATGCTTTTGATTGTATTTGTATATGTATGCCTATGAATGTATTATTTTGAGTGTTGTATTATTATGTTGTTTTCACTGTTTGTGAATATATGAATATGATTTGATTGTATATATATGTATAGTGTTTGTGAATACATGAATATGTTTTTTATTGTATTTGTACTTGTATGTTTATGGAATGTATTGTTTGTGAATATATGAATATGATTTGATTGTATATATAGGTATAGTGTTTGTGAATATATAAACACACTTTTGATTGTAATTGTATGCCTTGTTTTCATTGTCTGTGGATATATGAATATGCTCCTAATTGTAATTGTATAGATTGAGTTCAACAGATTGATTGAGAACTGTATTGTTTTCATTGTTAGTGAATATATGAATATGCTCCCGATTGTAATTGTATGTATTGTTTTCATTGTTTGCGAATATATAAAGATGCTCTTGATTGTATTTGTGTGTATTTGTATGTATGTCTATGACATGTATTGTTTGTGTGTTGTTTTAATAAATATGTTTTTTACTGTATTTGTATGTATTGCTTTCATTGTTTGTGGATATATGAATATGTTTTTAATTGTAATTGTATATGTATGCCTATGATTGTATTATTTTGAATGTTGTATTTGTATGTTGTCTTCATTGTTTATGATTATGATTTTATTATATATATATATATATATATATATATATATATATATATATATATATATATTCTCTTGATTGTATTTGTATGTCTATGAAATGTATTGTTTGTATGTTTATGTTTTTGACTGTATTTGTATGTATTGTTTTCATTGGTTGTGAATATATGAATATGCTTTTGATTGTTTTTGTATATAAATGTTTATGAATATATTATTTTGAGTGTTGTATTTGTAAGTTGTTTTCATTGTAATTAGTTGTAATGATTTGATTATATAAATTGTAATTATTTTGTGAATGAGTTATTTTTTTTTATCTTTTATATATTAACTATAAGTTGTAATTATTTGAAATTAATTGTGAATGGGGTATTATATATATATATATATATATATATA
>JZKD02S1978485.1:13642-24607 GCA_000966675.3 Picea glauca | reverse complement strand
TGGGGGAACCCACATTAGGCTATTCAACTGTCCAGTTGAAACTATAAAATCAACACAAGGTGTTACCAACTGGAAGACTTAAAGGTGTGACATTAGATTTGGATAGAGTGAACATTGTGGAAGATTTCAAAGTGATAGAGATAGTAGATGGAATAACACTGTACTGATCATTACTTGGATTGGATTGGGTATTTGATAACCAGGATGTGATCAACCTGAAGACAAGGAAAATTAATTTTTAATCAGGTGAATATTGAGTTATTTCACCAATGGATCCTTTAGAAGGAGAATGGTTTGTAGAGGCGACCTCTTTGGATTTGGAAGAAATAAATCAGTTATACAGAACCATTGTGTGAGAAGAATATTATGTCAACCCAACTACAGATGGTGTACTCAACTAGATAAGGATTACATCATGTGCTTCGGACTCAGACACAGATTTGGAGAATTGGCAGTAGAGACTACATAAAGTCTCCATAAGGAGGTGCACAAGAATAGACTATGAAGTAAGGTGGGTTGGTACAAAGATAAGGGAACCTCCAAGTTTTCATGGGTTGAATGAATTAGAGGAATTATTGACAAATTATGAGGATGATGTTTTGGATAATTAGAGGTTGTTAGCCCTGGATATTGCACTCAAGGAAACACTTGTGATATGGTGGGGTGCACACAAAGAAACAATTCAAGATTGGTATCAGTGTAAACAACTACTGCACATTTGATTTGGTGCAGAACATGAGAGAAATGTAGTGCATACGTATGATGGGTGAGGAAGACCAGTTGAGTACCTAGAGAAATGCAGAACACAATGGAGGATGAAACCACTAGAGGAATGGCCTCATCACTTCATTCATACATTGGAAGGGATCCCAAGGAAGTGGTACATAGACTAGGAGATGCACAAAGGCACTACAAAATGGATAGTATTACAACAAAAGTTTGTGGTAACCTTCTCATTTGAGCATGAGAACCCAAACATTGATTCAACTATGAAGCTGATACATGGAGTGATATTTTTTGATGAACCATAGGTCGAAATTATAATAAAATATCAACAACATAACATACAGATAGAAAAGAGTTACTCTCATGTTATCATGTAGAAGAGGAAGCACCATACGAAGATGATCAGTGAAACATTCAGATCACATAGATTGAAGGATAGAGAGAGGTGGAAGGTCCATCCCTGGAGTCAGAGGCATTTGTTGCACCAATCAAATTCAATAAAGTCAACATTGGGACCGAAGAAAATCCTAAAATGGCAAGCATTGGAGACTACTCGGATGGGCAGACACTAGAAAGGATAACAGAGTTACTACACGAATACAGTGACCTGTTTCCAACAACCTTTACAAATATGAAAGGAATAACATGCCTATTTTGGGAGAAATACCTATTTTGGAAAGAGAAGGTCTATTTTTGAAGCACGCACCTTAGGAGGCAGAAAATAAACATGCAAAAAAAGAAGGAAAAACAACATGCACGAGGAAAAACAATGTGGTGCACATGAAAACATGCCTAACCATGTTAGGGTTAGGATTTTTGACAATATTTTAATGGCTATAAGCTAATAGAGTAGTATAAATAAGGACCTTGGAGGTCTAGGTTGGTGTGGTTCGGTTGAATATTATGAGTTCATGAGTTATTGATTATTGTGAAGTTAGTTGTTATTGTGGTTGAGTAGAAAAAGATAGTGTTTGAGGGTTAGATCACAGGATGTGGAGCCTAGTGTGATCTAGTCAATCTCCTAGAGGGTACTTACCTCCTTTTGATTGTAATCTTGAAGATGTAATGCGTGCAACGCAGATTTTGCAGCAGAATGAATAAAAGAGCAGAAGAGCCAGATCTTTGTGGACATAGCCCCAGGAGGGGGTGAACCACAGTAAAATACTTTGTTCTATGTGTTATGAACATTTTTTTTTCTATTATGTTAATATTCTTTTAAATAATGAATGGTTAAAACTAACTATAACAACACCCATGCATAGTTTAATGATGAATTAATCCTATAAGTAGATGAAGGATTAATGATGTTGATGTGTAAGGAAAGAAATCAAAACACAATCCCCACTCCTTCCTAGACCGCAAACACCTGAGTATTGCAATCCCCCGTAAAATTCCTTATGTTTGGGAAGGATTATCATCATATACATGAAGGACCGTGAGTCATGGAATAACACATAGAAAAAAAATGTGTAGACATGGAAAATTTGGATGCACCCTTAATGCAAACCCCCTATGGGCTCATGCGAACTCTCGGTTTATCGATCAAATTTCACAGGAGATGAAGTGGCTCTTGGGTCCCCACAGAACCCTGAGAAATATTACTACAGGCCTTTCCTTTTCCTACTGCTTGAAAGTTCATATTCCCAAGGGCCCTCTTGCTCCAACAGATTCGTACACATGACCTCGAGCCTAAAAGCGCGAGATTAATTTAGAAGTGGGTAACTCCGGCACTCCAGAACTTCGGTGCTCTGGAGTATTTAACTTCCCAACACTCCATACCCAAAACCTTATAACTAATGAAGGGCCGAAAACCACAGATATGACAGTTGGCATTTTCCCTTGAATTGACGCTCTGTGTTCACTCCGGACTCTAGGGATTCGGGAATTTTCACCGCTCCAACCTCAACCAAAAAAATTCTCCCGAATAGTTGAATGTTGAATTATTCAAAGATCCAACGAATCATTCTCTCCCCCTCAATCTATGGTGGAGATTCACTTGGTTCTTCGGAGCTTCGGGACTCTGAGATTCACTTATAACAAACAACTTAAAACTGCCAGAGCAGCGAAGTTCGAAGGACTTGGGGTTTTAACAACCACACTCCTTGTCTGTTATACAATGGTTGTGAGGGATTATGATTCCTCTCAAATAGATCTCATCCTCTCGACCTTGAAAACAAATGGATTCCTCCTCTTTGGGACCTACACTTGTTATCCCTCCTTGAGCTTCATCACTTGGATGACTCAAACTATGGTGCACACTTTTCACTTATCTCCTAAGCTTGGGACTTGAAACATTCACCTGCACACTCCTTGTGCTACCTCTACTGAGCTTGATTAACACTTAACGAAGTCTTGATTTTGTGCACTCTTTGCACTTCATCTCCCCTCTGAGATTTTAGATTATTCTGAGTGTAGGCGCACTCCTTGCACTCGCTCTGTGTAAATGGGAGCCTATCAATCCTCTGGCTATAAGTATGGTTTCTTCCTGGGTGCAGTCTCACTATAAGTATGGTTTCTTCCTAGATGTAGTATGTTCATAAATGATCAAAACCAGGTGGATCTTCTCTTCCACTAATACTTTGAAGAAATGGTTCCCAATGTATTGGTAGAGCATTGAGAGTGGCCATGACAAGTTATATGTATGATATGGTCTCTCCAATGGTAACTAGATGATATTTGATCTCTGAGATCCTCATGAAGAATGTGGCAATGGTGTCAAATTTCTTCATCTTGATATTTTAAATCTGGTGCTTCAATGTAAGGGATTTATTTGTGTTGTTGCTCTCAAACATATTCTTTAATGCATCATACATTTCATAAGTTGTGTTCAAGTTAGAAATATGAGGCAGTAGGTGTTTGGTAGAGTCTTTTATATCAAATTCAATAGGTCATTCTCTTCTAGAGTGATTTGAAGTCTTGACTTCCAGGAGCTAAAGTTGCTTGATCCATCAAGCCTATCTTCCACCATAGTTTTGTTCATCATGTTTGCATATTCTTCAAAAAACCTAAAGTCTAGGCTAGGCTAGTAGCCTTAGGTTTAGTTGGACTTATGAATGTAAAAAATAAGCCTTTAGAAGGTAAAAATAACCTTGGTGAGTTGAAAATTCCCTCAAGTAGCTGGAGAAACCCTAGAGGCCAAAATTCTGTAGAAACCCTAGAGGCCAAAAATTGAAAATTCTCAGAATTGCAATCTAAAAGTTGTTGGAGGTGCAATGAAGGAGGTCTTACACTCCTATGTAAAATTTAGCCCTAGTGCTCAAGTGGAAGGTTTTGAAACTAGAAAAAGGAGGGCCATTTTTGTAGTTGCAACAAGAAGGTGACGATTGGCTCTTTAATAGCTTGTGCAATGGTCTTCTTCAGGAACTCTGCTATGATACCATGTTGAATTTTAATGCTTAGCTCATGCACATGTGGTTTATTTCAATTTATCATGTACTTGAACCATAAACTATGCAACAATACCATACACAAGTGTTGTACTAACCAAGATCACACGAAGAATAACCATGCACAAGAACACAAGCGTTTATCCTAGGAAAACCCTTCTTAATCAAGGAAAAAATCCAACAATCATTTTCTATAATGCCAAGAGAATATCCTCCACACACCACCAAACCCTAACACACAAGAGGGTGCTTACTTGACTTAGAAACTCGTACCCAAGAGAGATGCACACTTCAGTCGTACAAGTGTTGTTAAAGTTATGAGATGACAAGTGAGTGAGTGAGATCCACAATGGGGATCTCCTCCTATTTATAGAAGACCTAACACAACGATAGGTGTGTCTATTGGCACAATAGGGTCGACCTCTTCAACTGGATAATATAATTAATCATTACAAAATATTAATTATATTTCACATGGTGGGGTCGACTTGTACCCTTCATAATTAGGGTTACAACCACTCTTACTCTTAGACAATATAGAAAGGGATCCACACGTCCTCTAGTGCTCAACCACCAGGGAAACGTGCAACTGTGCTCACCCATAGAGACATATATCTCAACAGATCACTCAACTAATTCCATAGGAGTGCCATCTGGAGAACCATCTCAAGCCAACTCAACTAAGTCCATAAGAGTACAAGGAAGGAAACCATCTCAAGCCGACTCAACTTAGTCCAGAGGAGTACAAGATAGGAGACCACACGTCATCACAACTCGATCTAGAGTCTGACGTACACCCATCACATGGGCACACTGAACACATGGGCTCTCTCACATAGATAGTCTCAACTCAGTCTAAAGTAGAATGACCTGGAGAATGTCACACGATGCTACAATCATCAACATTAACGTCACCTCACTATAAAAGATACATGATATTTAAGTAATTTCCACACCTCCTCCCCTCACTTCCAGTTATGTAAATTTATTTTATGGTTAATGTTTTTATTGTACTAACTTTGGACATAAGGTTGTATATTGCAGGGCTTATCAAAGAAATAATTAGGCAAGAAATGCTTATGTGGCCCCACAAAATATTAAATGTTACAAATTCCACAACTATGGACACATAGCTCGAAATTGTAGAAGCATGATAAATCCTCCCATCAAAGAAAATATTGATTGGAGACACAAGAAGGTTTGTAGAAGAAGTGAAAAACAAGAGGAACATGTAAATGAAGAATAGGTCCAAGGAATCATACTTTCAGGATTTGCAGTAGCACGAGATCATGATGAATTTACAGAAACAGAGGAAAGCGTTGAAACTCAAGTAGAAGATGAAGAAAACATCAAAATGTAGGATGGTGACATAATTCAGGAAGAGGATGAAAAGGAATATGTATTCACAGATGAAGAGGAAGATGAAACTGCATCAGAGTAGGTATTGTTATGAGCCATTCGACTTGGATACTGCCAGGTAATATGAATATTAGATAGGGCGAGTCTATGTGGTAGATGAGACATATGGGTCATCATTGTGGACAATTGAGTAGCAGAGTCTTGAAAAGTATGGATAGAGATGGATTTGTAAGAACACTTAGCAGGTTTGGACATATATATGACAATGGATGAAAGCATGGATTCATATATTGATTTAGAGATCAGTTCATAGATTGGTTCCGAGAGTGGTTCAAAGATAAATGAATATTATCATAATGGATGATAATGATACAGGAATATTTGAATGATTATTCTTGAATGATTTATATATATGTCAGTTGATTACACAAGGAAGCACCAATGGAAAATAACTCCAAAAGGAAGAAGGTACAGGAAGACCTATACTATTATACACAAAAAAATGCAGAGAAGTCATCATAGAGAGAGTTTTAGAAATGAATATTAGTAACATACAGACATGCAGACATTCCCATAGGGGTAGCTATTCTTTTAACCAGGATTGGTTAGAGAAGGTACAGTGTTAGATTGATAGGGGGAGTTAATCCTTTGTCAAAGGGAGAGAGAGAGAGAAATAATATTCATGAAGATAGGGGGAGTAGCCCCAAGGACATTTTAGATGGAGGGAGCAACCAAAAGGACAATGTAGACAGGGGGAGAATCCCTAAGGAGAGTTTAGTAAGGGGGAGCAAACCCAAGGAGAGATACCTTTTTCCATTGATGTCAAAGGGGGAGAGATAGAAACAATGATGAGGAGTATGAGAATGTGTGTTTTCATGAATAAGTGTTGCTATCAATGTCGATGTTTCCATCAATTCCAAAGGGGGAGATTGTCTGATCCAGGTGGATATTGGTGGACACCTACCTGTTCCAACTGGCTCCTCTTGTCATTTTTTAGTGAAACACATTCTCCTGTACTTATTTGTAATTTTGCGTTATACACTTCCATGGATGAATGAATCCCTACACATCTTTCAGGTGGATACCGATGGCCTCCCACCTAATCCAACTAACTTATTTTGTATGTTTTAATATCAGCGTATCTTGTTGTACTTCCAGGGCCATTTTGGAGCCCTAAACAATGTTTTTTTGGATCACCACAATCAAAATGTAGATGGAGTCAGATTTTTTCAGTGTGATACGTAGTTCTCAAAAATACCTTTTCAACGAGCTATCACATGCCTAAAATGGAGATCATATGAAAAAGTTATGACCCCAAGAATTTATTGTACTAACTTACCCAAATGGGGCCCACATGACTTTTGGTGTTTCATCTCCCAGGGTTAGATTTTTGGATGTCTAGAGTTTTGGCATTCATGATTATCATAAAAATTCCTTCAAAGCCTCATTGTAATCATGTTCTAGCGAATGAGCGTAGCCATCACATCTCTTCTCAGAGATAAATTTGCCACCATTCTAGCGAGCCTTGCACTCTGTATTTTTACAGTCTCTTTACAATTATTTCATTAATAGAAATCAAGTATTGTTGTATTTCTCTATTTCTAGAAATTTTCATGAGTATTTCATTGTAATATATTTTCTTTCATTTTGTTCAGAAAATAATCTGGATCAGTGGTATCAGAGCAGGCTACTCTTGATCATTTTTCAGCGCATGTCCTCGACGAGGTCCGAGTATAGCCAGTTGGGTCTCAAGTTTGTATCTCTTGAGGATAATCACTCTTGCATGCCCAAGAAACCCTTGATGGTAGTAGAAAACAAAAATGGAGGAGCAAAAGATTTTATTAACTTGTTGCTTAAGAAAGCTCTCGCGTGATAGAGGGACGAAATGATGGAGAATTTTTCACACATGCTTCAATACCTACCAATAACAACATGAACATATTCATTAAGCAACCATTCTGGAGGAACCTCTCCCTTCAAGGTACAAGTTAATTTTGATATTCCCATATTTGAAGTTCATATAGATACAGATCCCTAGAAAAATGGTTAAATCTATTAGAAGGTTATTTCTCTGTTCAAAATTTTTCCGACAGGGAAAAAATCAACTTCGCACTCCTCAAGGCTCTCCCCCATGTCAAACATTGGTGGGAAACTTATTGGGAGCAAAGTTCCATAGAGTAATATGGAATATATGGGGTCGAGCCAACTTTGGATTTTTTTGTGGATGCGGTCAAAGAACAGTACTATCCTATTGATAACTATGAAGACCGATACATGAGATGGACCACACTGTGGCAAGAGAAGAGCCAAACAGTGTTAGAGTTCACAAATACTTTCCATACCTTGTGCACCAATATGGGTATCAAATACTCTGAGCGACATCTGGTTTTGAAATATTATGGGGCTCTACATAGGTACATCCAAACCAAAATGGATTTCCTAAACATCTCACCATTGGGGGTTTCCTATCGATATGTTGTCAAAATCGAGCAGAAATTTAGGCACCATAACAAATGGGAATTTGGGTCTGCAAATATGCAACAACCAAAGCATGGTAAAGATGGCCCTAACCAACAACCTCAAGACAACCATCTCAAGACACATGAAAAAAAGGGTAAAGTAAAGATGGAGAATGACACTGGCAAGTGGTGTGACTTCCACAAAATCCCTTGGCACAACATAGATGAATGTCGCTCGAAACAATCATTGGTGGTCGAGGTCAAAGACATACAGCCGAACCCTGATTCAAAATCCTATCCATAAAATATTGAAAATAGACAGATCATTGATGCAGACCCCACTTCTACTGTCATGAGCACAATAATTCATCTAGAAGAACCAGTAGATCCTGAAGAGGGGGAGCACCTCTTCCATTCAAATATGTGGGTGAAGGGGACCCCATTGCATTTCATTGTTGATAACGATAGCCAGAAGAACCTCATCTCAGCTAATGTTGTCAAATAGTTCGGGTTGTTGACAACACCACACCCGCAACCACACAACATTGGGTGGCTTCACCAGGGACAAGATCTTCGTGTAAACCAACATCGTCTCCTGTCCTATGGCATCCATCCATTCAAGGATGAGGTAGTGCGTGATATTTCCCCTCTTGATGTATGTGATGTTGTTTTGGTCCAACCATGTGTGTGGAAACATCATGTTGTCTATGAATCTAGACCCTGTAGTGTCATTATTACTCTGGGAGGTCAGCTCTACAGGATACCAGAGGTAGTTTTGACTACTGCTCCACTAAAACAACACCGCAAGGTAATCTCTCATACTGCAAAATTCATCCTCTTCACAGTCTGTTCAAAGGATGCATAGAAGACCACTACAACCACTGCAGCCTCAACACCTTCTATCTAGCAAAAAAAAAAATGTCAAAGAGACAAAATATATTGTTTCTTCACCTACAATGGTGCCTCCACCATGCCCCATCCAACCTAGAGACAACATATTGGTGGAACATATTCAACCCCTCTAGAAACATGTTTGTGACAGTCTTCCACAAGACAAGAAGCCACACCTATCCAACAAGGAAAGTAGCTTACCCAGCTTCAAATTCAGAAAATCCTTTCCCCTCTTCCCTGGGCATTCAATGCAATGGAGACCATTTCTTCCTAAGGGGGGAGGATTGATCCAGGGGGATATTGGTGGCCACCCACTTGTTCCAATTGGCTCCTCTTGTCAATTTTTAGTGAAACACGTTCTTCTATACTTATTTTTAACTGTGGGATCTACACTTTTGGGGCTGATTGAAGACCTGCACATCTTCCAGCTGGATACTAGTGGCCTCCCACCTAATCCAACTAGATTATTTTGTATGTTTTCATGTCAACACATCTTGTTGTACTTCTAGGACTGTTTTGGGGCCCTAAACAGTGTTTTTTTGGCTCACAACAATCAAACTATAGACGAAGTCAGAGTTTGATGGTGTAATGTGTAGTTCTTGAAAATATCTTTCCAACAGGGTATCACATGCCTAAAATGGAGATCGTATGCAAAATCTACGACCCTAGGAAGTTATTGTGCTAACTTACCCAAATAGGGCCCACATGACTTTTGTCATTTCATCTCCTAGGGTTAGGTTTTTGGATGTCTAAGGTTTTGGCATTCATGTTTATCATAAAAAGGCCTCCAGAGCCTCATTGTAATCATCTTTTGGTGAATGAGTGTAGCCATCACATCTCTTCTCAGAGATCAAGATGCCACCATTCTAGCGAGTCTTGCACTCTATATTTTTACAATCTCTTTACAATTCTTTCATTAATAGAAATCAAGTATTGTTGTATTTCTCTATTTCTGGAAATTTTCATGAGTATTTCATTGTAATATCTCTACTTTCATTTCTCTTAGAAAATAATCTGGATCATTGTTAAACAGTTGGTTTAGATTGATGGACAGTTGGTTTGGATGCCATCAATGCCAAAGGGGAAGATTTTCAGACAATTGGTTTTCATTGATGTCAACCCTTGGAGAGTCATATTGTGATATTGTAGATTGATGTCAACCCTTAGAGATTGATGTCAACCTTTGATTATGTCTAGTAGCACATTCAGGTAGCTCCAGAAGAATGGTTAAGGAACCCAATTTTGGTTGAGGAATAATGTAATGAAGATCAATGAATTTACAAGTGACACTATTCTAGATGGATAATACATGTCGTTTCATTTCCAGTGATATGTGGTACATCACGTAGTTCCTCACGGTTGAGGAGATATGGCTTGCTAAAGTTGGAGAACCCTCATGATTTATCTAGAATCCCCTAGAAGGTCAAAAAAGTCAATTTATTCTAGAATCTCCTAGAACAAGTTTACTAGTCAAAGTGGTTATAACTAGGAGTTAATCATGAGTTAAGTTGTTGCAAAGAAAAAAATTAAAAATAAATTAGTTGCAACTAGAAGTGGTGAGTTTACTATTTGTGGATAAAGTGGTTGTAAGTGGGAAAAGTAGTTAGAAGTGGGTTATCCCTAAAATAAGGAAGTTGGGTAAAACACTTAGAAGATAACCCCTAGAGGAAGCTACTTAGAGAGTATAAATAAGAGAGAAAGGGTCTCCTATTAGCAACTATTGAGCACATTGAATATCTATTATTTTTTGAAAGGTTTATTGCAGGTACTCATTGATACATCTAAATTTACACAAGTCTAAGGTAGAAAAGTAGGGTTGATGATGAAAGTTTTAGAGTTTTATAAAAACCCCGGTTTCTGAGGTGTATGCAAGTTTCAATGTGTTGGAAATACTAATACAACTGAGAGGGGGGGGTTGAATCAGTTGTATATAAGCTTAAACAATTTTATACCTTCTTAACAATTATTAATATTTCTTCATGTGTCATCAAGCAACATACATCATATGAACAGTAAGAGTAAAGATCACCAGTCACACATAAAATACACACACAGACAGATTTTCACGAGGAAACCCATAAAGGGAGAAAACCTCTTCTTCTTCGAAATGATAGGCAGTCTTTTTCAGTTCTGTACATCATCTA
>JZKD02S1978474.1:32270-43215 GCA_000966675.3 Picea glauca | reverse complement strand
AGGCTAATCACTATGTGTATTCCAAGAAAGAAGGTGGTTGTTTCATCTATGTAGTGTTGTAAGTCGATGACAAGTTGTTGGTTGGAAACAACATGGATTCTATAAAGGAGGTGAAGATGCAACTATCCTCCAATTTTGACATGAAGGATCTCGGTGTTGCTAACTTCATTATGGGAATGGAGATTAAGAGATATTGGGCAATTAGAAAACTTTGGTTAAATCAGAGAAAGTACATTGAAACAGTCTTAAAATGTTTTAACATGCAGGAGTGCAAACCGATCAAGGTACTTATTCATGTAAAAGTAAGACTAATTGTTGAACAGTGTCCAAAGACACAGGAAGAAATAGAGGACATGGCATGTGTTCCCTATGCTAGTGTTGTTGGTAGTCTAATGTATGTAATGGTCTACACTCGACCAGATATTTCCCGTGAAGTGGGAGTATTGAGAAGGTAGATGTTGACACCTAGGAAAGAGCATTGGATTGTCGTCAAGAGAGCATCAAAGTATGCAATATATTACCAAGGGAAACCAGAAACTAACAGGGAAGTGAATGTACATGGATTTTTCAACATTGACTAGGCTAGAGATCTTAATCAGAGAAGGTCGACTAGCGGATCTGTTTAGAATGTTCAGTGGAGAAATCGCTTGGATGAGTAAGAGACGGGCGGTAGTATCCTTGTTGACAATGAAAGATAAATACATGGCAACCATCCATGCAAGAAAGGGAGCAGTCTGGTTGCATATATTGGGTTTAGGGATTGGGTTTGAACAACAAGCTATGAGGATAAATTGCGACAGTTAGAGACTGCAATTTTCTTGGCAAATAACCCATCTTACCACTCAAAGACAAAGTATATTGATGTACAATAGCATTTCATGAGAGACATGGTAGAAAAAAAAAAGTGATATTAGAGAAGGTAGACACTTTGAAAAAACATTGCAGACTCTTTGACCAAGTCTATGAGTGTTGAGAAGTTCTCTTGGTGTAGAGAGACAATGGGCATTGTCGCCTCGGGTCAGTGAAAAAAAGTTTAGTTTCTCTTGTTTTTGCAAAGAAGAAAACAAGTGGGAGAATGTTGGGTTGTTATATTCTTTGCACTGGAAACTCAGTCAACTCACTAGCTAGTCGAGGATGATCGACTGGGTAATTTATCAAATGAACGATTAAGTCAAGTCGAAAGTCCACAAGTCAGTTGAATGGAGGTCGAAAGGTGGTCAACTATATGGTCAATTAGTAGTTGACCAGTATTCGACTGCTGGTCCAAAGGTTATCCGACTGGAGGTCAAAAGGTGGTCAACTAAATGGTCAATTCGTAGTCAACTGGTATTCGACTAGTGGTCTAAACCAGCAACAGAATCCCAATAATTACAGGATCACAACCAATCATCTTCATGGATCTATAATTGTTTGGGGCACCACGAATTAGGGTTTACATGTAGAAGATGCCTATAAATATGGCATCATGTAATGCTTCATGTGTGCATCTAGCGAGAGTCGAGAGTTGTGTAATGGTCATGGAGAGGAATCCAAAATGGTTGTAGAGTTGTTCTTATAATAAATCAAGAGAGTAGGATGATGAATTAGCCTTAGGTGTGGACTAAGGTTAGTCATGTAACTCCTTATTCGGCGAATGAATAAGACAACACAAGAACAGGAGTCACTCAAGCATTGTTGGTTTTTATGGTTAAGGGTTTCCAAGGTAAATCTCTATGTATTGTATATGATTGCAATTGTTTACTTTTTTTTTAATTATGTCTTTTCTCTCATGTTTGGTACATCCTCAAATTTCCATCTTCTTCACAAAGAGTACTATTGCTCCACAATGTGAGACACTTGGGCATATGTACATTTTCTTTAACAATTCTTCTAACTACATTTGCAACTCCTTCAATTTGTTAAAATATTGTGTAACTGCAAAGAATATTATTATCCCCTTTTGTGGATAAAGATAAAATATATTTATTGACTATATCAATCCCCTTTTGTGAATTGATCATGTCAAGCATTGTAATTGACCAAATCCCCTTTTGTGGATTGGTCAAACCCTAATTGTAATATGAAAAGTAAGAAGTCGGCCCCCAGGCTAATTAAAGTGGTTCTAACCACCCAGATTGAGAAGTCGGCCCTGCTAGTGAAAAGACACCTCAGTTCAGCACCTGCCACATTGTATAAATAAGAGAGGTCAGCGCCTCATTTAGACACACACTCAGCTCACTCATCTAGTGCGCAAGTATTGAAGGAAGTTGCAGTTACCAGTTGTCGGAAGAAGGAAGAGAGAGAGGCGCATCCTTGGGAGAGGAATTTTTGTGTTGTTTGGTTCATTGTCTTGGCATTGTATTGGTTATCTATATTAAGGAAATTTTGCTGGGTTTTCTTCCCCATGAGGGTTTCTCGGGATAAATGTTGTGTATCTTGTGATTTTGTTTCTCTCAGTGATCCTATCTATGCTATTGTTATCTAGTAAATTGAATGGTAACCTAATAACAACTGAAAATTTAATATGGTTTCAGAGCTAACCTGAAGAGAGCATCTTTCACAGGAAAAAAAAAACATCATTGTTGTCGTACATGCAAATTAGGGCTTTTTATTGAAGACGAATTTCAGCCCCAAATCCATCTAGAAAGGTGTGCCCTACTTCAAGGAACATTTTGGCATATTTAGCACAACTTTTCAGTGACTAGATCTCCTGGAAAGTGAAACCCTAGTTTTCACAATGTACCAGAAAACTTGAGTACCAGAAGTACCAAAAGTACCAGAAAACTAGAAGCACCAGTCCAGAAATCTGCAGATCAAGTTTGGAGGGGTAAAAGTTGGATTTTCTGAAATCTAAACACACCAGGCTACTCGCCTCAGTCTAGTGCATCTTTTGGTGAGTTCAGTTTCCAAATCCAAGAAATTTGATTTTTCTATTATTTCTATAGCCCGGAGGGCTAGGGTTTCTTCTACAAGAAAGAATGGCTACCAGCATGAGGGTAGAAGATAGGTTGGAAGGATCTAGAAACTTTAGATCTTGGAAGCATATGTTACAGATGATTCTATACGAGAATTATCTCCTAGAACATGTTACCGTGGGTGTACCGGAACCAGATGAAGAAGAGCAAAAGACCAAGCATAAGAAGAATGAAAAGAAAGCAAAGAGAATCATGTCAGATTCAGTAAAGGATCACTTGATCCCTCATATTTACGAACTACAGATAGCAAGGCAAATGTATGAAGCACTCAACAGGTTATATGAAAGCAAAGACATTAGCCGAAATCTTTCCTTAAGAAATCAACTTCGTAATATGAAGATGGAAAACTCAGAATCTGTCACATCCTATATTATGAGAGTTTCTCAGTTCAAAGATCAGCTTGCAGCTATTGGAGATGTCATTAGTGACAAAGAGCTTGTAACCACAACCCTAAATGGGTTTCCAACATTTTGGATTACTTTTGTACAAGGAGTGTGTGCAAGAAGCAAGTTACCCAAGTTTGATAAGTTATGGGCATATTGCACACATGAAGAATCTAGACTTGCAGACCAACATAAGAGATAATTTTTTTATGAAGAGGACGCTATTACAGCTCAAAAGAACAAAAGAAGTTCCTTCAGGAAGAACAATAAAGAAGTTAACTCCATAAGAATTCCAGATAAGAAGAAAGATGTTTCAAAGATCAGATGCTACAACTATCAAAAGTTGGGACACTTTTCTTATGACTGTCCTCAAGGAAAAGGGAAAAGAAAGTATCAAGCACACGTGGCAGAGGAAGAGGAAGCTCCTCCCTCAAAGAAATATTTAGTAGAAATTGAGGGTTATGTACTTTAAGTTGAAGATAGTTGATCTGAAGAAAGATAGCAAATGGTGGAGTCTGTGGAGCCCCCCCACACAAAAACAAAAGATAAGTATTCATGTTTATTTCTAGTATCTTGTTTACTTTAATACTTTATCATTACAAGTTAGATATTTTTGTGAGAATGTTAATTAACCTCGTTTTACTTCAGTATCTATGTAGACTTATGAAGGAAGTATCAAAGAAGAGGATGGAGAAAGAGATAAAATATTTATTTCAAAAAGCATACTGTAAGTAAGTTTACAGGTCTCGAAAGAAAGAACTTATGTCGTAACTTGAAAAAGTTAGATAGCTTGAGAAGGACGTATGATATGGTGACAGTCAGTAAATACCAGATAATATCTGGTATTTATATAGGAGCAGGAGGCTCCTAAATATGCAGAACAGAAATGTTCAAGATGAAGAAAAAGATGGATACTCAGATAGAGTTGATAAGATGCAGGTAACTATAGGTTGCTCCAGTACTGTTCTTATAGATGCAAAGGGAGCACGTTGATCCATTATGAATTCAGAAATAAATGTTTGAACTCAAGAAGGCACCCAGGATATTACAGAAAAAGAACTTCAAGGATGATGATTAGAAGTTATTAGTTTAGTGCAAGAGGGAGTCATGTCTCCGAGTTCGAAATGGAGGATCATGATTTGATGTAGCTATGAAAGCAAATGGATGGTGCCCAGCAGATGGGTAGCATGGTATTATACCATGGAAAGATTTTGAACCACAAGAGATTTTTTTGATCCCATGGCTAGACCTTTGTAGAGAAGGAGAAAGAAAAAATACCTTCATAGAGAAGGAAAGAGAAATCCCATAGGTAGACCTTCATAAAGAAGGAAAAGAGAAGAGACTTTCGTAGAGAAGGAAGAGGCCATCGTAGAGAAGGGGAATGAGAAATTTGCCAAGGTTAACCTCTACCCAAGTGTTGAGTTTTGGATACTCTAGGGACATGTTGGAATACCCTCGTAGAGAGGGGTGTGACCACCCTCGTAGAGAGGAATGTGGATGTTTCTCCAAGGGGTAGTGGGTAGATACTCTCCTCTGGCCAAGGATTGAGTAGCCTGAAACACAAACCTTGACCATGTTGAATGGTTAGTTGGTTCTTGAGGTTTGTGTCGTGATCCTGCGTGGATCATGGAAAGGGAGTCTAGTCTTTCCCAGGCTAGCATCTTAGCTTCTCTAGTTCATGTGGGATGACTAGGAGTGAAGCTATGGTAGTAGTCCTCCCCAGTGGATGGGTGAGATAGATGACTATAAGAGAAGGGAGAACATAAAAGGAATGGCAAAACTCATAGATATCTTCTGTGTGAAGATAAGACATCTTCTATGTGAAGATAAGATATCTTATGTGTGAAGATAAGAAAGAAGTATCTTCTGCATGAAGACGAAAGAAAGAAAGAGTATCTTCTGTGCGAAGATAAAGAGAACAAAAACTTCTGATGATTTATAGATATGTCATTCAATGATCATGATGCCAGATGACCAAGTGGATTATATTGATGCCTCGTGTTATCCAGTTGATGATGTTACCCAGTTGATGATGTTATCCAGTGGATGTTGTTGCCTAGTTGATGTTGACATCTGGTGACTTGTCAAAAGATAAAGAATATCCTTCTTGTTAAGAGAGAGTGTTAAAATATTGTGTAACTGAAAAGAATATATGTATCACCTTTTGTGGATAAAGATAAAATATATTTATTATTGACTAGATCAATCCCCTTTTGTGGATTGATCATGTCGTGCATTGTAATTGACCAAATCCCCTTTTGAGGATTGGTCAAACCCTAATTGTAATATGAAAAGTAAGAAGTCGACCCCCAGGCAAATTAAAGTGGTTCTAACCACCCAGATTGAGAAGTCGGCCCTGCCAGTGAAAAGACACCTCAGTTCAACACCTGCCACATTGTATAAATAAGAGAGGCCAGTGCCTCATTTAGACACACACTCAACTCACTCATCTAGTGCGCAAGTATTGAAGGAAGCTGCAGTTACCAGTTGCCGAAAGAAGAAAGAGAGAGAGAGAGAGAGGTGCATCCTTGGGAGAGGAATTTTTGTGTTGTTTGGTTCATTTTCTTGGCATTGTATTGGCTATCTATATTAAGGAATTTTTGTTGGATTTTCTTCCCCATGAGGGTTTCCCAGGATAAATGTTGTGTATCTTGTGATAGCGTTTCTCTCAGTGATCCTATCTATGTTATTGTTATCTAGTAAATTGAATCGTAACCTAATAATAGCTTAAACTTTAACACAATTTTGGTGTACTCAATATGTATGACACTTTTGATATTGGTGTGGCTCCAAGGATTAAATCTATAGAGAAATCTATATCTCTCTTTGGTGGTAAACCTAGTATCTATTCAAACACATATGTAAACTCTAGCAACACTAGAAAGTCTTCAAGAATTGGACTTGTGCACTTAGATGGCTCTCCTACACGAGTTGCATGTAATTGGTATCCTTGTCTAAAGGAGTCTCTTTATTTGTAACGAAGAAATCTCCCTAATAGAAATGGGTCTTGGAATTTTTTTTAATGCCCTCTACTTTTCTTCTTCATCAAGGCAAGAAGAAGTCATGTTATGGCAATCTAGAATAGCATGATACATATCCAACCAATCCATTCCAATCAAGACATCATATGATCCAAATGGTATGAAGTTCAGATCTTCAATAGTGCTAACACCATTCATATCTATTGGACATCCTTTAACAATCTCATTAATATTTCTTTTAGTCCTGATAGCTACTTGAACCATCCATGATTTCTCATGCTTACTTCTCTTCAAATGAAATATTTCAACTAAATCAAGGGAAATGTAACTATGACTTTCTCCTTGATGAATTAAAATGGCAATAGGATGATTTGTAATCTTACCTTCAACCTCAATCATGTTTCATTGATGGTATTCATATCAATTCTTCGGGTTTGCATATATTCTAGGGATGTTTCTGCTCACATATTTCACTATAGTTTCCTCTTGTACGTTGTGCATAGTCCTCATTATGTCTCCCTTATAAGGACAATCTTTGTACAAGTGATCTCCTTCACATCACCAATATTTGATTGGTTGTTTCCTTATCCTTTTTCCCAAATATTTTGTGACCTCATATCCATTCTGAGTTGGCTAGATTTGTTGATATGTATTAGAACCACTCTTGAATAAAGAAGGTTTGAATCCCTTCTTCCTCTGATCCAACTATTCCTTCTTATCTTTCCAATACTTATGGAAAGTTTCTCTGCCTTTGTTTTGATCATATAGGTATGTCACCTTCCTAATGGTCTCTTCCAGAGTCTTAGGTTCATCAAATTGGATTGTTTCTTGGTAAAATGATGGCGGTTCACTTAAGAACCTTTGTATATTCACATTTTCTCCCTTAATAAAACCTACATATCTTAGCAGATCTAAAAAAATCTTCTCATATTCCTCCATGGTCATGTTTCCCAACTTGATTTCAAAGAACTCATGTATCTTCTTATCATAGTAGTGCTCAGAAAGATAATGTTGCTAGAAATATTTCTTGAGCTCCGTCCAAGAAATCATTTTCTTGTTGATGTGCTTAACTTGCTTTAGTTGATCCCACCACATAGAATTATTTCCTTATAAATGGTAGCAATCCTGGATTCTAGATTGGATGAGTAGCTATGCAACTGAAACTACTTTCTTATCCCTAACAACCAAGATTTAACATCCTTTCCCTTTTTATTTTCACCATCAAAAGTCAGTGGCTTAATCTTCCTAAGATATCCTTGCACATTGTCATGTCCATGTCTTCCTCTTTGATGTCTAATTGGGGATATTGTTGGGATGCTCTTGGATTCTTCATATGTATATAACTTTTTGGTTGAATAGGTTGGTGAATAATGATGTCTTTGAGTTCTAGTAGCACTTATTGAATGCCTAGGTCTTCTATAACTAGATTTCCTTGCATGAGGTATGTCTTCTTTTTAATGTCTTGAACATAATCTATTCATTAATTGTCTTGGTAACTGATTTAAACTATGTGGCAACTAGTGTGTAGTTGATTTTGTTCCTCCTGGGCTTTCAACAACCTCTCATTATCATCTCTATAAGTATGCACGTCCATATTCAAAATCCTCGTGGTTTCTACTAGCTCTAATGGCTCCATTATGTCTCTCTGTCCATTAGACTTTGTCTCTATATCTCCCATACTAATATTCAAGCCCTTGACTTCTTCTCCGTGACTGTAAGATCCATGTGCATCTTCCATGTCTCCTCCTCCTTCATCTTGCTTTTTAATTCTAAACCTTACTTGTTCTGGTTGTAACATTGATTCTATAAGAAATGTGCATGCAAATAATACTATTAGATATACTTTATTTCCATATCTATAGCATTTCTTTGAAATTTTGGAAATTATGCACACTGTAATTTTTTGTCAATTAAGACTACAGGTACTAGTTAATTTATGAAGAACCTTGAAGCACTTATCCAGGTTCTAAACCTTCATACACATTTTTCTCTCAAGTATACTTCCAAGGATTGTACTCATGCCCCAATCTGATTTCATAACTAAAATTCATAGCTCTTTGAAATCATTAATTTTACCCATTTTCTGCACTTTTCATACTGGTTCAAGCTTAGAGGACCACTTCTGCCACATGTAGAAGAAAATATGGCAAGAATTAGGAAAGCTTTCATATCAAGTGCAGATAGTAGTCATGATTGTGAGCACATAGTAACCTTTATATTTGTGGTTTGATGCTCCAGTCACGTTTTGCAGCAATCTAGAATTATCTACTTTGTCATTTTTGCATTTTCTCTAGACTTGCAATTTTTAGCTAAAGCTACTATCTTCCAAAGGAAGCAAAACTAGAAAATATTTAGTAATACAAAGTTGTCTATATTAATGAGGACATCAAATGATGAATACAAAAAAAATTCCATTATGGTGATCTATGGTCCATTTTCCTCTAAAGATCCCAAAAATCCCCAAAAAGTCCCCTGGAATAGTGAATTTTTGCATGTTTTTGCATCTCCACTCTAAACCCTTTAGAATTTGGCCAAAAGATCCACTAGATTTTTTCACTAGTCTCGTTATTCACTGGTCAAATTTCATACTCATATGAGCTCATGTCAATGAATACCACCTTGTTCTTTAAAAACAATTAATCTACAATTTATAGAGTTATGGAGCATAATTGGCCAATGACCCTCACTGAAACTTTTATGGTCGTCCTCACTGCAGACCTAACCCTAAAATTTCACCTAGTTTTGAGTTTCCTACTCTTGTTATGGGAAAAACAAGATTTTGGCTCTAGACTTTTTTTTTAACTTAACTTTATTTTGTTGACGTGGCATCTTTGTTGATGTGGCATGACACATCCATGTTAATGTGGAAAAGGGGTCCTACGTGTTAGCCTCTAAAATCACCATGTTATCTTCCTTTTTCCCTTACCTGCCATGTTGATTCCTTCATGGCCTCCCATTTTCTCTCTCTCCACTTTACTTTATCAAATTTGTGGGGCACCTACACCCCTTTGTTCTTATCTACCACTTGGCATGATATCCTTAGCCAATCTGACGTACTGAGATCCAACGACAAAAATTTCATTTCGGGGATGAAACTAATCGAAGGTTAATGTCATTCATCTGCTTTGAAATATCCAACGGTGGACATGCATCTCGATCCGACGATCTAGATTCATTTTGAAGATTAAAATGACCTACTTCATCTGCTCTGAAATATCCAATGGTTGTCATTGAATGCAATTGGACGGTCAAGATTGATTCTGGAGCCAGAAGTGCTTGACCTATATTGGGGTCTTTTCATCCTAAAATATCCAACGACAAAGATTCATCGTGATCCAATGATCCAAATCCATTTCGAGGTGGAAAAAAATTGAGCTTTATCGAAGCATTTTCGCTTTGAAATATCCAACGATAGATATGCATGTTGATCCACTGATCAAGATTTATTTCGAGGCAACAAGTGCTCGACCGATAACAAGGAGACTCACCTCCAAAATAAATCTCAGGACGACATGTGTACACCACCAAATTTCATAATGATAGAAGAGTGCCTTTGGATACCGTCTTATGAACTTTGAAATTGCTTTGTCGGCCCAGCTACCCCTGCCATCACGGCCCCTATCACATGGATGCCACCCTTGCTTCTTGATTTCACACAAAACCACCTAGCACCTCCATGTCATCCTACCCATGTCACCAGTATAGTCCATGTCAACTTTATGTTACCCATCTAGAATTGGAAATTTCTCACCAATTTTGTAATTTTTTTTCCAATTTTGTCCATAGAGATGCCATGAATTCTCTAGGCTTGGCTTCCCTAGCTAAATTCATCCCCTATACCAGCCAAATTTGATGCCTTTGTGCCAACTACCCTTTGGATTTCATCTAGAATTGGGGTATTTTCTCAAAGTGTCATTTTTCCTCCAATTATGCCCTTGATGATTTATGTCAAACACTTTGCCTACAAACTGTATTCTTTCAAATATCCATTAAGATATTTTGTCAAACATTTTACAAGCAACCTATAACTTTTTCCTTTGCAAGCCAGTTTTTTACCCATACCACCCTAGTATTGTAACCTTGCTCTAATACCACTTTGTAACGTACCTAGTACCTTCTATCACATGTTGTGGATACAAGGTACCACTCGGAAACACAATTTTTCCACTTTTCTTACTATGATACCAATATTCTCTTTTCTCTACCATGAATTTTATGAATGCATGAAACATGGCAAGCACGCTTATGCAAATATAATTAAACATTTAGTGTTATGGATGCAGATTTATCCATGTGAACATAATAGCCATCAATGAATAACATACACATCATTAAATTCAACATAAACATAAATAAGCCATAAACACTTATCTTGGGAAATTAAACACCAATTGGTTGATCTTCCTATTCTCGTTTCAACTATGGTTGATCTTATTAGAGTTGGGTAATTCCATTTTTTCTCTCTTATAGGATGTTTTTGTTTCTTTTGACACTTCTTTAGATGGGAAAATCAATGGCACTATTCTTCTAGTGGTTGTGCGATATGGTTGGGAGGTGTATTACAACACTCCTCCATTTTATGAACAAGCCAGTGACAATACTCTCTAGTATATGTGTATTTTTTGTC
>JZKD02S1978474.1:0-13742 GCA_000966675.3 Picea glauca | reverse complement strand
ATAATATAATATAATATAATATAATATAATATAATATAGTTAATTGGGTTTGGGTTTAGCCAGAACAATTAAGAAGAGACTAATTTACTTAGATACATTCAGAAATGTAAGATGGATCTTCGATATGGATTGTATTTAATGGTTTGGATTTGAATGGATTTAAACATATATATAATATATAGTCAACTGGGTTTGGGTTTTAGCCCGAACAATTAAGAGACTAATTTACTTAGATACATTCAGAAATGTCAGATGGATTTTCATAGGATTAGGATATGTAATTTACAAGAAAAAAAAATAAAAATAATTATATATATATATATTTTTAAAATTTGATTATTTTATATATTTTTGGGTGGAATTTTATGTATGTAGATTTTCACAATTATTCATAATTGTATTAGATTTTTTTTTTATAGGTTAAAGTTTTGAAATGTTCCCAATGTTTTGAGTGGACACTCCAAACATCATTAAGAGATCCAAGCTAACCAACTCCAAGCCTAACTTTATGATGTGTAAGTGTCCACTCAAAACATTAAAAAACATTTTAAAACTTTAACACAGTTCATATCCAAAAATTCCACTATAACAAGAAGCTTTCTGTCTCTTTCTGTCTCGTTTTTTAACAGGTTCCTATTTTTGGGGTTGACCAGTTTGGTCTTAATAACATTGCATCACACTTACTTTTTGAATATGAAACCATATCGTTGCTATGACCCAGGCGCCTACATCTTACCAAAACAATTGCATAAATCATACTATTTGGAACCCCTAAACATTCTGGTTGGGATAGTAAGCTAGAGTCTGAAACATCATAATCTAATTTGACTTCATGACGGTGATTGCAGATGGAGCATGCTTGCAAAGATGAAGGTTGCACGCTATAAATTTGCTTGTGCAGTTGCTGATGGCCTTGTCTATGCAGTCGGTGGGCATGGAGCATGTAGTGAGAATCTTTCAAGTGTTGAAGTGTTTGACCCACAGAAGAACAAGTGGAGTTTGATTGAGAGTCTAAGATGTCCCAGATGGGGTTGTTTTGCTTGTGGGTTTGAAGGCAAGATATATGTTATGGATGGCAGATCAAAATTCACCATTGGGCATTCAAGATCTATTGATGTTTATAACCCTAAATGCCATACCTGGGATAAAATTAAAAGTGGATGCACTATGGTTACTGCGTATGCTGTCTTGGACAAGAAACTATTATGCATAGAGTGGAGAAATGAACGGAAATTGGCAATTTTTGATTCTTCAAAGAATTCATGGAAAAGGGTACCTGTGCCCCTTGGAGGAAGCCTCAAAGTTGGATTCTGTTTTGGCAGCCTCAATGGAAAGTTGTTACTCTTCCCTATTAAAATGGAACCCTATTACAAGACTCTAGTCTACAATCCTAATGCTGTTCCTGGTTCAGAGTGGCAGACTACAGATATTAAACCATTGGGTGATTGCATGTGTAGTATCACAATTAGTGCTTAAAGGTTGGAGTAAAATTTGCCATAGATAATGGATTTAATTGAGCCTTAAGAGAATAGTCAATGGATATAGCTGTTCATAATTTATAATTGAATTCTATCATAATGTCTACACCTTCGACGGGAAGGGATATGACATTCAGTACATGTTACATTTTTTTTTGGCAGGGGTGTCTCATATTTTGAAGAAATTATTTTATGAAATATAATTCAAACTCATAAAAATATATGATATGGATTTTTAAAACCAAACAGAGAATTAATATTTTTCAAAATTTCATGGTTGGTGACTATTGTATAATTTATATATTTCACAACAATGAAAGATGAAAGATTAGGTGGGGAATTGTTGGTCCTCTTCCTTTTTCCACAGGGAAAGAGCAGTTTCTCATAATTTAATTTGAATTAAAGACAACTTTCCAACAATAAATATAGTGAAACAAGACTGGAAGCTATCATAACAATATGTTTATTATGATTTCAACATGTCATTTTTGGGAATTGAATTTGGGTGGGAAGGATAACAATCATTCCTCTCAACCATCCAACCCAAACCCAATTAACATTGTTGATCCTCATCCTTATCCAATCTACTAACGGAAAGAGGTATTCCAACATTTCTTAGAAAAATGTTATAGGTGCTGTTATTTATTGGCCAGTTATGCATGGAGCAAATGTTTTGACGGAATCATTGAATTGGTGGAGAACTGTTGGTCCTCATTACATTCCAACATATCTTGTAGCACTCTCTTTAGGTATATAACAACATTGGCTTCCTTTTCTATATATTTTATTTTTGTCCGTCACTCCAAGAAGGTTGTCATTTAAAAACGGAAAAATTGGACTGTATGTAGGTACAATAATTTTAGCTCCATTTAATGGGATATTGACAACCATATTTTGGCAACAATATTGTACAACATTGCTTTCTCTGTTTTTGAATTTTTGAATTCGTTGACTTCGTGGTTTGAAAAAATATACGTTGAATAGGAACTATAAGTAGTTTTGCTCTCCTTAGCTTTTAGCTTCAAGTATATTTTGTATGTACTTAATGTGAAAGTTGCACAGTGCTGTAGGAAAGATGCCTTCCTACACATCCAACAAATCTACACATCCAACAACGGGATCGGGATCGTTGTCACTTGAAAGGCTAATTTAACAATTCTGACTATTAGTGTTTATGACTGATTCACTTTCAAGACAGACTCGTCCTTTCACTATCCCACAATCATGTTTGTATAATATTTATTATAAGGTTTAAGTTGTCATGTTATGTTTCCTTTTGTAGTTTCTTTATCGTCCTTTCACTATCCCACGACCTCCTTTATATATTTTAACCATAAGAACCGACGGCCTAAAACCATGGGTTTCTCGGCTATGGGGTCCCTCTTTCACATATAACCCTGGTGGTGACCGTGACTTTAGCCCAGAGGGCTACTTTTCGCAAATGTTGAAAGTTGTTTTAGAAACCACTGGAGAGAAACGCGAAATAACTTGACTACAACACGTGGATTCTCAAAATCCGCTGGTATTACATTTTCGCATTTTGGCTTTACCGTTTTAGATCATACGACTTGAAACGTGAATGGGTCTGGGGTCTATCATCCGTCGATCTTATTCAAATCCCAATCGAAAATTGTAAAGTATTATTTTTAAATAAAAGTTTGTAAAGTTTAAAGAACGTAATTATTTTTAAATAAAAATATTGTAAAATTTAAAGAATGTAATTTTTTTTATATTTTTTTGAAATATTATTTTTAAATAAAAAAATTGTAAAATTTGAAAGAATGTAATTATTTTTAATTTTTTTTATATAAAAGAGTTCATTCTACTGTACTTCTTTACTTTTACATTTGGGTAACATGATTACCCAAGGATTCTTAACTTTTCAAAAACTACTTAGCAAGGACTCTTAATTTTTCAAAACATCTTTATATAAATTGTATAAAAAACAATATTTAGAATTAAATTACATTTGGGTAGCATGATTAGCCAAGGATTCTTAACTTCTCAAAAACTATTAAGAAAGTACTCTTAATTTTTCACAACATCCTTATATAAATTATATTAAAAAACACTTAATTTTTCACAACATCCTTATATAAATTATATAAAAAAACAATATTTAGAATTAAATTATATTGTTTGTTGTATTTGTATTTAATAAAAATGTTAAGAAATCATAAATAGATTTATATATAATAAATTTTATAATAAAAATTGTAAAAAATTAGAATAAAGATGAATGATTATATATATTTATTTTACCTGGGTTTTGTATTACGGGGAGTTGGCATATGGTTTGAACCAAGGTAACTCCAACATTCTTTAAAACCCCTTTACGACATCCACCTTTTGTTAAACTCCCTTTGCGCAACTCCCGACTGGTTTCCCCTGGCCCCTCGCGCTGCGAACTGTATTCCAGTGCACTGGGGTTTACAATATACTCTCCGTCTTGGTCTCAGGGTTGGATGGCAGCCGGTCCCTTCTCCTTGTGAGGTTGGGGCTCGAACTATTTTTTATGGTGGTGGCTCCAATCCCCGGTGGCTCCAGTTTGTTTAGGGTTTGAAGGAATATTGGATTGACGCTTCTTTGGGCTGGGGGTCGTGGATTTTTTTTTGGGCTGGAGGTAGTGGATTTCTCTTTTTATTATTGGTATGAGGATGTGGTCAAACTTTGAGGTCTAGTATTGGTCGTGCAGTGTTGTTGCTTTGAACAACACTTTGAGGTCCTTCATGTGGGCGTTCAGTTCCTTGGTTTTCTGCCAATTTGCTTTTTGGAAGGGTTTTCGCTAGTGTCATGGTCTGTTGGTTCTCTCTACGGGCTCCATTCCTCTCTGTCTCGATCCCTAAGGTTTTTTGTGGTGTTCACTCTCTGGGGTTCATTTGCAAAGGAGTTTTCTTGAAGCCTTTTGACTTTTTTCTACCTCCTTTTGAGTTTATTCCCCAACTCCATAATTTGTTCATTTTATGTGGTTTTTAACTTTTGGCCATTTCTGACTACTAACACTTCTCATAGTTTTCCAAATATTGAACATGTGCTTTCAGCATCTACAGAATGTAATTTGATTCTCTAAGGATAAATAGAATTAAGTATTTAACAATTAATTACAAAAATATTTCTTAAAATGCATCTATTAAGATTTATAAAATTTAATTTTTCTAAAACATAAAAATTTAATAACTTAATATTGTTAAGCAAATGTGAAGGAAGGTGGTACACCCAGAAGATAGAGTATTTGGAAGTGTCTACTTCTTTGAAAGGTTAAAAAATTGATATTCCGAATATTTTCAAACTTTCATACTCCAAAGGTTATAAAATATGAAAGAAGTTGATATTCCAAAGACAGAATTTTTCAAACTTTCATAACTCCAAAAACAATTTTTTTCAAATTTCACAATTTTTTTATTTAAAAATAATATAAAAAATAAAAATATTTACATTCTTTAAATTTTACAAATTTTTTATTTAAAAATAATACTTTACCATCTTCACAACAAGATTTGAGTAAGATCGATGGATGGTAGGCCAAAATGTGAAAAGGTAAAACCAACGGATTTTGAGAATCCACGATAAAGAGAATGAAAAAGTTTATCAGATTAAGACGCTCTATTGATAAGGTTAGGTTAAGGTGAGAGATCGAACCAAATTTCCAGCTGATCTCCTCGGCTGCTTCTGCGTTGACCTTCTTCTAGCTTAGATCTCCAGGTAAATGCGTTGGCTACGTGCTCAGTTGGTAAGAATTTTGAGCATTATTAATTGTAAGTGGTTCCACCTTGAATGAGCTCGATGCAAATGTTTGGTAGCTGGAATTAAAGCAAAAGGATATATGATCTACGCCAAGGATTCGGCGGTGTCACCAGGTAATTAAGGCGGCGTCCTCAACTAATGTTGTCAGTGCCGAGCGGGGGTGGTCGGAAAGGATGAAGAAAGTCGGAGTTTGGATGCTCACCATCCAAGAGCATCCATCATGAAAACTCAGATCAACTGGCACACGTACTTTTTACTCACTCAGGGAACCATGCACTAAGCTAATCTAAGTCAATGATTGGCCGAGTGCATGGTGGATAATGCTTGCCTCCCAATATATCTTCTAGCATGCTTCCCACTTAATGCTTTCATTTGGTATGCACCAAATATATCTTCTCACCTGCTTCCCACATATTGCTTTCATTCGTATGCACCAGCTCCCTTTAAATCACCACAGCACGCAACATTTACTCAATGCCCATCCCTTCTTACCCTATGATGTAGTATAAGCGTTCTATGTTTTGGATTATTTCCGCACAATATTTCCAACTAATTTTGCCTGAAATCTGATCAAGAATTGTTGTAATTGCATATTTGAGTTGTTGAGTCCATACAATCTGAATGTTCCAAAGGTTTTTCAGGACGCTGAATCCTTTTATGCATTCAAAAATACAATTTAAACAATAGAAAATTGTAATTTTTCCAGCAATTGTATAGCCGAATTCCAATGATACTTACAAAAAAAATCCAAAATATGGAATTTTTAAATTAGACCGTTACCCTATACATAATAACTGCAAATCATTGATTCCTTCTCTCTCATCCATCGTACCCACTTAACAAAAATTCCCCCTGTGATCTCAATTTCCATACTATCCATACATGCACCATCGTCCACCAGCAATGATATATTAGATTCTGGTCACTAACAATGAGAATGAAGATAAGATGGATGTCATAGGAACCTTGGGACTAGATTTTTAGATATATCTTGCAAAGTCATCCTCCGAGCAAAATCCCAAACCACCTTAGGGTTGGAGTATCCAAAACCTATTATTAGACAATAAAGCTTCAATGATAAATCTTTCTCCAAATCTTCAACGATGCACTGGGATTAGGACTATCATAAACAATTTTAGAACGTGATTTTTCTTAAGAAATTCGAAGTGATCAGTACAACGAGGTATGGACAAGCCAAACGCCACATTAATTCCACATTAATTTTGTTGAGAAAACCAATGACAGAACTAGGGGAGAAGGGCTAGTACATGGCCACCCTTGACCTTAGGGTAGGTAGCACCACATTAGAGTCCCAAATTTCTCCCACATGCATTGGGGTGTTGCTTGTCTCCTCCTTTTTCCCTACTAGGGTGTGACGTGTTCAAAATGGTGTTTGTCAGCAATGAAATTACGACGTGTCTAAAAAGCTCATTTTGAACTTCACATTAGTAGTTGACAATTAAATAGACCAGTGGTTGACTGATATACAAAATATTAACTCTATTTGAAAACACAAAAACTCAACCTCACTGATAATATTGACTTAACTTGTCGCGATAATTTTCAATATTATCCCGTGGGTTGATGGAAATTATCGCCTTGGTATTCCGACCGATTTTTGGTTTATAAAATTGATTTTTTGGGTTTTATTTGGTCATTTTGCAAACACTGCCTAGGGGGTTTGAGCTCTAATGGTACTGTAACCATTTTCCATCAAGCAAATAAGGGGAAATCCATAGTTTTCGTTGCCATCAAGTAAGCATTTGTGGAGTGGGGATCTACTCCAATCCACCATATCCATTGAACAAGGTACGTAAACAAAATTATGCTCTCATTTTCTTTGTTTTCTAGATTTAGTATAGGGTTTGCAATATCCATTAGATATACCTAGTTTTTCCCCCTTTTAATGGAGAATTTAACACTTATGTAGCTATGGTAGTTTAATTGTAGTATTTTTGAAGTTTTTTTGTGGTTTTAGGTTCTAAATTTCTCCCATTTTTTTTGTTCCATAGGTTTACAAATTTAATCAATGATCCACACATTTCAAAATGCCAAAGCCATTGGACCCAATGTGGGAATATGGTCTACCTTATGATGGACATAACAGAATGAGATTGAATTGCAAGTTATGTGGTATGAAAATGTTTGGCGGCATCAGTCGCTTGAAATACCACCTTGCCAAAATCCCATGGAATGAAGTGAAAATTTGCTACAGCGTCTACTCCAGAAATTGTTCACATTGCAAATCAATCCATTTTTGCAATGGGTAGGAAGAGAGATCAAAGGAAAGAACTCAAGCTTGAGCTTGCAAATAGATCTACAAGCATCTCAGGAGAGGAGGAATGCCAATCTTTAGGTTCACATTCCACAATGCCTAGCCCCTTGACGTCCTCACATTTCTTTGGGCCAAGGTCAATGCCTATGGGGCAACCTTTTATTCGATCGATAGTGAAAACAAAGGAGGAGGCCAATAAGATCGTGGAAAAACGTTTTCTATGGACTAACATACCATTCAACATTGCCAAGACCCATTCTACCACTCCATGTTTGATGTTGTTAATATTGTTGGTCCATGATACAGGGGCCCTTCTTATAATGAATTGAGAGGGTCTCTCCTTCAAGGGGAAAAGACCAATTGCACAAAGAGATTGGGTGAGTTGAGGGAATCATGGGAGATTACATGATGCACCGATATGTTAGACAGTTGGACAGATGGGAAGGGCAAGACCATTCTCAATTTCTTGGTTAATTGTCCCAGGGGGTCAATGTTTATCAAATCTATTGATGCATATGCATATGTTAAAGATGCACAATTATTATGTGAGCTATTGGATAATTTCATCCAAGAAATAGGTATGTTGTATGTTGTCCAAGTCATTACGGAGAATGCTACCAATTATGTTGTTGTTGGCAAGTTGCTCATGAAGAGGTATAGAAGCCTATATTGGACTCTTTGTGCTGCC
Source organism: Picea glauca (assembly GCA_000966675.3). NCBI lineage: Eukaryota > Viridiplantae > Streptophyta > Pinopsida > Pinales > Pinaceae > Picea > Picea glauca. Next base: position 5,557 of record JZKD02S1978474.1, on the reverse strand, counting down.
CATTGCATTGAGTTAATGCTAGAGGACATCGGAAAAATTCTTTGGATAGAGGAAATTGTTAAGTCAGCTTTGAGTGTTACAATATATATATATATATAACCGACTTTTTGTTCCATGTGAACCATCTCATGAGTGTTTGTTCTTACACTCATGATGGTTGACAGGGAACAAAAAGTTGGTTCATCCCACTATCACGTGTTTTACGACTAAGTTCATTTCTTTTCAATCTCTCCACAAATCTATGTCGGAGTTGCATAGGATGTTTATGTCATATGAGTGGAATTCTTGTGCATATAGCACTAAGTGGATGGGCAAGCCATAGCCCGACTTGTGAGACACAATCAGAGGTTTTGGATGGGAGTGGAAGAGTTGTGTGTTGTCATTGAACCTTTGGTAAAGGTTCTTCGCTTGGTTGATGGTGAGAAGCCCACAATGAGCTACTTGTATGAGGCCATGGATAGGGCCAAGGATGCTATCTATCGATACTATGAGGACAAAGGAAAAGAAGGATTCACTAGACGGACTGAGATATGGAGTGTGATTGATGAGCGATGGAACAACTCTCTCCATCATCTAATTCATGCAACAAGGCTCTACCTCAACCCCGCGTACTCTTATGCATGTGGATTTAGGTTTAATGCAAAGGTTATGGATGGATTTTTCCAATGTGTTTAGAGGATGATGTTGACTCTTGCTGAATGCCCAGAGATTTCCAAACAAATTGAGATTTAGAAGCTCGGTGTTGGGACATTTTGGATATGATATGGCTATCCAAGACATGACCGCTAGGATGTCAGGGAAGCTAGAAGTAAAATTTGTTTCAAACTTTAAAATTCAATGTCTTTCCTTTCTATCTATTTGACATTTGTCACTGAGTTACTCAATGGAAATACAATTTGTTGTCTTTCCTTTCCATTTATTTGTTGTACATGTTTGGTGGGCAAACTATGGCAGAAGAGTCTCAAAGTTGCAAAAACTTGTCATTCAAGTGTTGAGTCAAACTTGCAGCACTTCAAGGTGTGAGCGCAACTGGAGTGTCTTTGAAAATATACACTCCAAGAAGCACAACAGATTATTAAAATTTTAATTTTTTATAATTTCAATAATTTTAATTTATGCCCATGGGGCATCATCCTCTAGCTACAAATTGGCCTTCATACAGGTTAGATGTCCATCGCCTCAATGACATGGTCTATGTCTATACTACAATCTTAGGTTGTGGGTGAGGCGGATAAACAAAGTACCCGACATGAATGCCATTTCATTGGATGTGCTTGACACAAGCTCGTGGAGGGTGGAGACCGAGATGCTTATCATGGAGGAGGCACCTTAGTGGTTGGAGCGTGATGTTGATGAGTTGGAGGAGGATTTATCAGAGGATGTTCCACTTCCAAGAGGGACAAATTTGAAGTAGGAGGACATTGAGAGTTTGTTGATCCATTGTCACAACATCTAGAGAGACTCCCAACTAGGGGAAGAGGCGGAAGATATCCCACTCCATCTTCCACCGTATCCCCAGGAGTTGCACCTTCCACCTCAGCCCCAACACGTCCACCTACTGCTTCTAGAGAAAAAGCGTCAACGATGACCTTTGGCCGTAAAAAGGGTAGAGGGAATCGTTGATATCTTAGTGCATCATGATTAGCCTTGTAGGCTTGTAGTATCTAGATTCTCATAAGATACATTTATATTTGTTTTGATGTGATTTTGTATTACATTTATATTTGTTTTGATGTGATTTTGTATTATCCTACCAGGATCTATGACTTATGAGTCAGGGCAGATATTGTACTACAGTATCGATGTTTGATGGACCACTTGACATCTTAAACATATTATTTTTGTATTTTTTAAAGTTTCTCGATAATTTCAATTTTGGACCCCCGGCAATAAATTCCCAATAACGATAGTACAACATTGATTTTAATATCAATGTCATTAACAATGACAATCACATAAAAACACTTTATTGAACAAGTTGTCATATTTTTTTCAAGAAATAGTTTTAAAATAATCTAAGATTGAGGTCCATCCCCACAACTTCCCTCACAACTATTAAACCCTGCACAACGCTTGGCTCCTCTCCCCTACCTACAACCAGTAGGTGGACATTTACAGCACTAGGTGTCAGCATGCATTACCCTGTTGTTGGAGCAGTTCCACTGATCCTAACCGTCAACAATTGTAAGCAATTGTATGCCCTTTCCCATCGTAGCAGCAAATTTATATACCTGTGACACTTGAAATGAAGGGGTTCCAGAACAAGGATTTATCTTCGAATCAGTGATTGCATTGCCAATTTTGTCTTTGGTACATCTATCATTCCCTTTTGTGTCTATGTTACGTGACTATTGCTACATGTAGTGTTATAACTGTATTGAACATATAAAAATCTGTTTAATGTTTATCACTTTTTCCTGGAGATAATACTTTTATAAAGTGAATCAGTTGCCTGCTTTGGGTCCCATAGTGTAAGACTGCGAAGTTGGCACTGTACCATATATTGTCTTCAAGGCCGACTCCCTCACTGTATTTATAGCTCTTGATGATTCTGGTCCTTAGTACCATTGTATTGATGTTTTAAACTTGGAACAATCATTAATATAGTTGATCCTTCGGGCTTCTTTTTAGCATATGGATGTAAATATCTTGTGTATGAGTTTTTCTACAATTATCTGTTAAAATTGAGATATTTGTATGTTTATGCATTTCAACGGCCATCTGACAATATCTTTTACCCTTGTGTACTCTCTCTCTCTCTCTCTCTTCTTTTCAAATCACATAATGGCAATGCAATTATTTTCTGTAAATTATCAGCCAACTTCCTTTTTTCTTTTCATAAAGGAAAAGTTTTGTTTTACTGTGTTACAATATTGCCTTGGAGAAAGTGCTCTCTCTAACTATGTCTTCGATCCTTACCTTGAAGTCACAGATCCTGTTTTTCTGTGCCAGAAACCCCACTTCGCTTGTTTAAAGTGGACTTGCACTGCTACAGATTTTTGGTGTAGTTTCTTGGGCATAGGAGTCATATTTTCCAATAAAGTCACCTATGCCAAAAATAATAGAAAAACTGTTTGATGCACATATGTAACAGAGTATACTCATTTTTAAAGATTGCAATTACAACTTGTAATGAAAATTATCTATAAGTGCCTAGTAATATAAGTATTGTTGAGATGCAGCCATTCAAGGACAGCTGGATTTGTCATGATTCCACAGTAGGATCACATTATATTACTCAATCAACCAGGAACATCACAATGGGTGGCACAATGATAACCCATTGCATCTCAATTGCAACCAAATGGACTGATGATTTCCATGCCCGTTAATGTAGAACTTGACAAAAACAAAATTAACAAGACTCTAAAAGCTTGGATGACTGGGGCAGTGCTTTCAGACATGAGCATCCTTCAAAATCATAACAAGATAAAGGGAGACAAGAAACAAAATCGTTGTCCAAACATACCAGTTCCAAGAAAAAATTATGCAAATTAGTAATCGCTGTGCCTGGGAACCTGAAAAATAAATCATCTTGTAACATTAATCAGTCTCTGCTGCTTGAGTAATTTGAACAAGACTCTTCTTTATTAAAGAGAAAAAAAAACTTAATTGCTACACGCTTTGTATGTTGTTCATATATGTCTAATATTCCATAAAAGAATGATTAAACTTTAAAGGTTGTTACAAAGAAGATTATACACCTGATTGTATACACCCTTCAATGGTGCACAATAGTGTCAGCACGTCTCATGTTACATGAGTCTACATTTTGAGTATGTTAATTACAGGACATAAAAAGTGTGAAACAATGGTGTATGCAGGACTAGTGCACACAAAGAGATACAGGCAAGACTGACAATATGAGCGTAGACTATAAGGAAAGGAGCCAGTTGCATTTGTATCTATTTGCAATGGGCAGTTGTTGCTTTTACTCAATTTCCACAGATGGTGAACCAAATATGAATAAATTGGAACTAAAAGTGTCAACAAATTCAATAATCAAGGTTCTTATAGATGTTTATTCATATTGTCTTTCTGACAAGATATATAAAAGTGTCTTGGTGACTAAGGAATCAAGGTGTTGAGGTAGCACAAGCCTACCCAAGATAGAAATAAATATTAGGTGTCAGTGGAAAAACCCCAACTTATCTCTATGACTTCCCTGTAAATGGTGCATTTAACTGTTAATCATTTTGTTGCTCCAGAAGTTCACATTTCAGTTTGCAGAAGATCATATTCCGGTGCATTTTTAACAGGTTATGTTTTCATCCCTCTTGGTACGGTCCATCTATGTTGGCAAAGTTGCTGCAGGGATTCCTTTCTGCCTGCTGAAAACATTCTACATTCACACACCAATTTGTGTTTATTAAAATATAAAACACGTTTCACCTTTTCCTGTATCGATTATCATAGCTGTGGGTATAAGCCATTACTGCAAAAACCTCAAACAGTTGGATCATGTTAATTTTATCAAAAGAAAACTAAACGAAAAGTAACTGCCCATGGTCCTACAGCAAGGATTCAGGCCCTAGCTAATTACCATAGTTGCTCCTCCACAAATAAGGGATGAGTAAAATATGGAGGGGGCATAGCAAGATGGTGATCCATCTGTAAGATCAACATAATATGATTTCCCAATTTGTCATGGTTGAGATCCATATAATGCCATATTCTGGAAAACAACTACTATTGGTAGAGCCTTGCCCTAACCTATCCCATGGAATTCTCCCAGAAACTTCTTATTAACGAGGTGTTTTGACAGCTAGTACAAGCTATGGAGAGGTAACCCTACAATGTTGCTGACATTTATATCTGGATTAAGGTTGACTGAGGTTCATAATCATGGAAGCTACTGCTAGCAATTTATCAATAATATTGTTTGTAAAATTCTACATAACTGAACTCAATTCCTTACAGACATAAATTCTAAGCATCTTCTTGCATATGTCCCTTTCTATCCAATTATTACCAGTGTAGTAAAAACTGGCCGAACTGAAACCACCTAGTTTGGTCTGTTTGACCCTAAAAGACGATGGACTGGCCCTTGAACCATTTTAGGCACAAGTGGCCAGTTCAACTACCAAACCAGCCGATTCAACTGGAGTTCAACATTGATATACATGAGCATCATTTTTTTTTAATTTTCATATTATGTATTTTTCAGCAAGCCAGTTCATAAACCAAGTTGTCAGTTGATTCCAGTCCAAGTCTGGCTGATTCCGATCCAAGTCCAGTTTGACCCTCGGCCAATTCCAACTTTTAGAAAATTGACTATTATATGGTATTTTTCTTTAGTAGTTAGACTATGAAGTTCATCCTATAGCTTAAAACTCTCGTGCATTATGTTAAATTTGGCAGCATCGACAGTCATTCTCCAATGAGAGGCCATATGGGCCACCCTGAAGCTAGCCAGGGAGATTTGGAGAATTAACCAGTCTTGTGAGGTATTGACAAAAGCCAGGGAGGACGTACAATCTCTGAGAGTCAAACCAAAAGTTAGAACGAACGAGATGCTATGTGAGTCTAATGCAAAAGTCAGGGGGAACGTACAACC
>JZKD02S1978463.1:48939-63025 GCA_000966675.3 Picea glauca | reverse complement strand
TCACTGTTAGGCTCCAATCTACTGATGTAAATTAGAGTACAAATGATTGTCAATCCGCTGTTTGTAAGACTTAGAGGCACATCCAAAGTATATGGATTTAGAGATATCTTTTATCTTTAATGGAGATAAACCAAAACCTATTCTAAGGGATGAATATGGAAGAGATGCTAAGCTTCTGTTTAGAAGTCCTATTCATAGATCTCATAACAATGATCAACAATTGTTTTCCTAAAGAGTATCAACAGTAAGCATTCAAGAGATGTTCGAACTAGTTCTAAAACTTATCAAATGATAGAAGGACAAAACTCTTATTGAAGATATGCATTCATTGTCTTCTTTCATTCATTCATTAGAAACTATCATCAAATTAAATCAAAAGTACTGAAAGCGTAAATAACTCAAAAAACATTCATGACTATCTTAATGCTTAAAGGCAAACCACACATTGAATTCTTATTCAAGAAATCATTCACAATATGAGTAAGGCTTTGAAACATTAAGCATATGACTTAGCTATGGAATTCATCTAACTACAACAAGATATGAATAAAAMTMATCTACARCAAGATCTRATCTARAACATGTATCAAAGATTACTTGAAAAGAACATAAAGAAAGAGTGTACTAGTTTGGCAAAGGGGGCCCTCCAATGCTTCACTGGTACACTTGAGTTGTCTCAGCTAAGAAAGAGCTCTAGCAGCATTCACATCATCATATCATAGGAATTATCAGGAACAAAACACAAAACTGATCTCAAGAGTGCAAATTCCAAAGTTTCTTCATTCACATCAAGGTTGTCATACTAGTCTATGCTTAAGAGTATTTATACAAGAGTTTCAAAACTAAAAATGCTAATAAATCTCCTAAATATCATGATCAGATCCATAATATACTCTAGGAAGGTCGAATGCCTCCTTTAGATCCATAATGTATGGCCAAATCCCACGAAAATCCAAAACTGTCCATGATTTAAGGCTAAAACAGGGTATTTTTTTGCTAAAGTGGCTCTGTTTGACTAACATTGACCAAACATCTGGAAGGCTCAGATATCGAAGATGATAGCTCATTATCCATCCTTGTACATCAAGGAACACGACCCAAGTCTTATATTTCTCCCAGGTGTCCTGCAAGTACAAAAACCTAGGAGCAATTACGGGATTTAGTCAAATCCTGTAATTTCTGATAAATTTTCAATTTTAATGCCAAAATTTAGAAAACTCAATTCTTAAGATAAAGAATGATACATATACCTTGCATAAGTTGTTTTATGGAAAATATGGAATGAAATGAAGGAAAAATGGATGGATATAAAGGCAAAAGTGTAGTTTATAGAGAAAAAAGGAAGCATAAAAATGTACTCAACAATCACCTGGTCTATGATGTTCACCATCACACACCAAGTCTCAACTGGTTGCTTATGATGATCCACCTCTATCTTGTTGGATATTGTAAAGATACTCATGTCAGGTGGTCTCATCCTAGCCACTCCCCATGTCCTCATCCATTGTTTATCTCTCTTCATGCTACTGTCTATGATAAAAGATTTAGGAAAGGCTAACAGAAACATCTACAACCGACTGTAGGATTGGAAGACATCACATGCTTTGGTCAATCCCAAGGATTTTACTAGAATCTCGTCCATAGGTATCCATGATGAATAATTGTCTATAGTCATCATCGAATCCCAACCATCCAATACAAGCGGAAGTAACTCCTCCAATTGTTGGTCAACCAACCTCCATCCCTCGTGTCCCATGCAACTGCTGATACAGTGAAGGTGCTCTCTCATAACCATGTGTTGCTACAAAGGAGTGAAATTTGCATGCTCCCCTAAGTGTGTCTCCTCCCCGCAATCCAATATATCNAATGCTTAAAGGCAAACCACACATTGAATTCTTATTCAAGAAATCATTCACAATATGAGTAAGGCTTTGAAACATTAAGCATATGACTTAGCTATGGAATTCATCTAACTACAACGAGATATGAATAAAACTCATCTACAACAAGATCTAATCTAGAACATGTATCAAAGATTACTTGAAAAGAACATAAAGAAAGAGTGTACTGGTTTGGCAAAGGGGGCCCTCCAATGCTTCATTGGTACACTTGAGTTGTCTCAGCTAAGAAAGAGCTCTAGAAGCATTCACATCATCATATCATAGGCATTATCAGGAACAAAACACAAAACTGATCTCAAGAGTGCAAATTCCAAAGTTTCTTCATTCACATCAAGGTTGTCATACTAGTCTATGCTTAAGAGTATTTATACAAGAGTTTCAAAACTAAAAATGCTAATAAATCTCCTAAATATCATGATCAGATCCATAATATACTCTAGGAAGGTCGAATGCCTCCTTCAGATCCATAATATATGGCCAAATCCCACGAAAATCCAAAATTGTCCATGATTTAAGGCTAAAACAGGGTATTTTTTGCTAAAGTGGCCCTGTTTGACTAGCGTTGAACAAACATCTGGAAGGCTCAGATATCAAATATGATAGCTCATTATCCATCCTTGTACATCAGGGAACACGACCCAAGTCTTATATTTCTCCCAGGTGTCCTGCAAGTACAAAAACCTAGGAGCAATTACGGGATTTAGTCAAATCCTGTAATTTCTTATAAATTTTCAATTTTAATGCCAAAATTTAGAAAACTCAATTATTAAGATAAAGAATGATACATATACCTTGCATAAGTTGTTTTATGGAAAATATGGAATGAAATGAAGGCAAAATGGATGGATATAAAGGCAAAAGTGTAGTTTATAGAGAAAAAAGGAAGCATAAAAATGTACTCAACAATCACCTGGCCTATGATGCTCACCATCACACACCAAGTCTCAACTGGTTGCTTATGATGATCCACCTCTATCCTGTTGGATGTTGTAAATATACTCATGTCAGGTGGTCTCATCCTAGCCACTCCCCATGTCCTCATCCATTGTTTATCTCTCTTCATGCTACTGTCTATGATAAAAGATTTAGGAAAGGCTAACAGAAACATCTACAACCGACTGTAGGATTGGAAGACATCACATGCTTTGGTCAATCCCAAGGATTTTACTAGAATCTCGTCCATAGGTATCCATGATGAATAATTGTCTATAGTCATCATCGAATCCCAACCATCCAATACAAGCGGAAGTAACTCCTCCAATTGTTGGTCAACCAACCTCCATCCCTCGTGTCCCATGCAACTGCTGATACAGTGAAGGTGCTCTCTCATAACCATGTGTTGCTACAAAGGAGTGAAATTTGCATGCTCCCCTAAGTGTGTCTCCTCCCCGCAATCCAATATATCTATGTGAATTTGATTGCATGTCTCTACATGTCTCTATGAACTATCACTCATCACGGTATGCCCCTACATACTCATGTCATATCCTGTATACTTATGCTACATCATAGATCCTGGGCATACTACTGGATCAACCTCTACCAGAAGGTCAACCACTCTCGGGAAACAAATGGAGGTGTCCTCCATAAACTGGTGCCCCTCTGCTAGACCACCAACATCCTCTGGCAATGTGACTGATTGACGTATTTGAGTATCCACAAAGATAGATGAAGTGGATCTTTGACAAATATCCTCATGAGGCTCCTCTGATCTGGACTCTGATTCTTGAAGGGATGTATGTGTGTCGCTCAAGAATCCTCGAGTGCTCTCCAAATCCTGAGTGAGTCTATCCAACTTTGACTCCTGCTCCCTCAGAACCTCATGATACATCACACCAATCCTTAACAGTTAGTCCCTGTCTATCAACAACTACTGGTAGTCGACCCTCATCATAGATACTCTCTCCTTGAGAATATGAAAGTCATCCATGGAAAATCCCTCATCCAAACTACCATGTGCCACTGATGTCCTCCAATAGTAATCGACCATCAATGCATGCATGTCATCAATGAGCCTGGTGGCTGCCATGATCATCATTGAATCTCAATTTTCTTGTCAAGTAGTGTGACTCCTGATCATAGTCATGTTAAGGTGCCAACTCATATCCCTCACTACTAGTGTCAGTCCTGCTAGTGTCAACCCTAGAATTCCCAACGACACTCTCTGCAAAATACGAAACACTGAATTGATCCCTGTCTATGGTGCTATTGGGTCCTCCTATATGTGACTGCATAACATCCCTAACTGATAGCTCTCTCTGAATCATATTGTAACCGATGTGAGTAGTTGTATCCTCCTGTGCACTCACCCTGCTACTATCATCTGCGCTTGGATCCCATATAGATGTGTCCAGACACGTGTTATGGTCATCCTGAATAATAAAGAGTGCATCCTCATCAATGAAGGCCGATTTTGGAAGTAAGTTCCCTGTCAACCTGTCATTATCCACAATATGCTCAACTAATGGAGTCTCCAAAAGTTGTGACTCCATCTCCTCATGTTGATTTGTATGTGTAAGGTCAATTGTCTGTATGTCTTGTATCTCATCTTGGATCTGTGGATCCATGTGTCTCTGGTGTGTATCTCTCACATACGACTCCTCCATCATATCTTACATGCCACTTCTATCCTCATGTGATGTGGCGTTCATAGGTGTCTGGAACGATGACATATGTGTCATGGTCACCATAGGGTACTCATCATCTATAGGTGCTAGCACATGTAAATCCTCACTAGTGTCACCACTCTGTTGAGGTGTAAGGTCATCAATGGTATGTTATATGTCTGCTAAGACACTGGTGCTACCATCCTGTCCACCCGACTCTCCCTCCAATGTGCAAGGGTCACTATCCTCCTCAAGGGCGCAATAATCACTAGCCTCTGTGCAAAAGTCACTATCATCATCAGACTGCTCCAAATAAGAATCTATCGCTCCATCCTCACATACCTCATCATCACTGTCATAGTGCACCTCAATAATATTCTTCTTACCCTTACCTCTACACCTNATACTCATGTCAGGTGGTCTCATCCTAGCCACTCCCCATGTCCTCATCCATTGTTTATCTCTCTTCATGCTACTGTCTATGATAAAAGATTTAGGAAAGGCTAACAGAAACATCTACAACCGACTGTAGGATTGGAAGACATCACATGCTTTGGTCAATCCCAAGGATTTTACTAGAATCTCGTCCATAGGTATCCATGATGAATAATTGTCTATAGTCATCATCGAATCCCAACCATCCAATACAAGCGGAAGTAACTCCTCCAATTGTTGGTCAACCAACCTCCATCCCTCGTGTCCCATGCAACTGCTGATACAGTGAAGGTGCTCTCTCATAACCATGTGTTGCTACAAAGGAGTGAAATTTGCATGCTCCCCTAAGTGTGTCTCCTCCCCGCAATCCAATATATCCATGTGAATTTGATTGCATGTCTCTACATGTCTCTATGAATTATCACTCATCACGGTATGCCCCTACATACTCATGTCATATCCTGTATAGTTATGCTACATCATATATCCTGGGCATACTACTGGATCAACCTCTACCAGAAGGTCAACCACTCTCGGGAAACAAATGGAGGTGTCCTCCATAAAATGGTGCCCCTCTGCTAGACCACCAACATCCTCTGGCAATGTGACTGACTGACGTATTTGAGTATCCACAAAGATAGATGAAGTGGATCTTTGACAAATATCCTCATGAGGCTCCTCTGATCTGGACTCTGATTCTTGAAGGGATGTATGTGTGTCACTCAAGAATCCTCGAGTGCTCTCCAAATCCTGAGTGAGTCTGTCCAACTTTGACTCCTGCTCCCTCAGAACCTCATGATACATCACACCAATCCTCAACAGGTAGTCCCTGTCTATCAACAACTACTGGTAGTCGACCCTCATCATAGATACTCTCTCCTTGAGAATATGAAAGTCATCCATGGAAAATCCCTCATCCAAACTACCATGTGCCACTGATGTCCTCCAATAGTAATCGACCATCAATGCATGCATGTCATCAATGAGCCTAGTGGCTGCCATGATCATCATTGAATCTCAATTTTCCTGTCAAGTAGTGTGACTCCTGATCATAGTCATGTTAAGGTGCCAGCTCATATCCCTCACTACTAGTGTCAGTCCTGCTAGTGTCAACCCTAGAATTCCCAACGACACTCTCTGCAAAATACGAAACACTGAACTGATCCCTGTCTATGGTGCTATTGGGTCCTCCTATATGTGACTGCATAACATCCCCAACTGATAGCTCTCTCTGAATCATATTGTAACCGATGTGAGTAGTTGTATCCTCCTGTGCACTCACCCTGCTACTATCATCTGCGCCTGGATCCCATATAGATGTGTCCAGACACGTGTTATGGTCATCCTGAATAATAAAGAGTGCATCCTCATCAATGAAGGCCAATTTTGGAAGTAAGTGCCCTGTCAACCTGTCATTATCCACAATATGCTCAACTAATGGAGTCTCCAAAAGTTGTGACTCCATCTCCTCATGTTGATTTGTATGTGTAAGGTCAATTGTCTATATGTCCTGTATCTCATCTTGGATCTGTGGATCCATGTGTCTCTGGTGTGTATCTCTCACGTACGACTCCTCCATCATATCTTACATGCCACTTCTATCCTCATGTGATGTGGCGTTCATAGGTGTCTGGAACGATGACATATGTGTCATGGTCACCATAGGGTACTCATCATCTATAGGTGCTAGCACATGTAAATCCTCACTAGTGTCACCACTCTGTTGAGGTGTAAGGTCATCAATGGTATGTTATATGTCTGCTAAGACACTGGTGCTACCATCCTGTCCACCCGACTCTCCCTCCAATGTGCAAGGGTCACTATCCTCCTCAAGGGCGCAATAATCACTAGCCTCTGTGCAAAAGTCACTATCATCATCAGACTGCTCCAAATAAGAATCTATCGCTCCATCCTCACATACCTCATCATCACTGTCATAGTGCACCTCAATAATATTCTTCTTACCCTTACCTCTACACCTATGTTCTGGTTCCCAAGGTACCTTGCAACTATAGCAAAGTTGTGTGCTCCTAATGGGTGTGGGGCTACTCTGTGCTTCTCTCCATCTAGTTGTTGTGGCCATGTATTCCTCTGTTTGCTTTACCTAGAATGTAATCTCCTCTATGATCCACCTAGGATATTTCATGGATAAATACTCTTGGAATGTTACTTGAGCCCTAGTTCTCTCACTAAGGTCATATTAATATTCCCATCTACTACGTACAATATCTCTAGAAAAATCCTCAATATCCATCTCCTCTTATGGAAGACCCATCTATGGCTCTACATGCATGTGCTAATTCCCACTGGTTGGCAGGAATATAAGCTCTGATACCACTGTAATGTTCCCAAGCCAATATGACAGGAACATCATGGTTTTGGGTGTATTTTTAAACTTTTTCTGGTTATGGAATTTCATCAAACACTTTGCTTATTATTGTCTCTTAGGTTGCGCTAGGATTATAGTGATGAGTTTTAATGTGTGTTTGCAACAATAATCAACATAGATATAGTAATGGAACATACCTCAACCATATGCAAGACCAACAATATAGTATACAACCCAAAAATGCCTTAGATTTGATCTTATTCATAATAGTAAGAGGACCTGATACAATGAAGATGTTGATATGGAATGCTCAACAGATGGATCCAATAACATAATAGGAGCTACTACAAAAATCTCCAAGAAGATTCTATAAGCCTCCAAAGGCTGGATACATGATGAAAATTGAATACAAGTAGATATATAGGCTGTATGTAATACCAAACCCCCAACTGGAAAAGCCACGCTCTAGTAGAAGACTGAAACCCTCAATAATTCGGCCCAGTTGAAGAAGCCCCCAAATGAGTCCAATGAAGATGCCAAACTGTAGATCGGGATGTGTAGAGTCCCCTCCTAAAAACTGAAACCGAAATACCAAGGAATGCTCCTCCAAATGTTGAATCCTCAAGTGGAGTTGTGCCCTCCTGAAAACTGTCAAACCCTACAATTTTGTCCTTGGTGAAGGAGGCCTCCAAATTCCCCGAAACTCGCTAGAAATGTATATCGGGACACTGCAAGTCACTAGGTAAAGTCTCGGGGTCATATCTAAAGTATAACCCCTCCAAACTGAATAAATTTGATTCTCCAAAATGCTCTCCTTCTCTCCAATTCATCCAATGCATCCAATAAATCAATTGGCTCATGAAACTCCTCTAGAATGCACTAGATCTAATGGCCAAGACCCTGTAATGAAAACCCAGGTGCTAGAATCTTCCAAATCCGTTCCAATCCCTTGGAACAAGCCTCCCTCAAAGTGTGGTGCACCCCCCTTGCTAGAAACCCCCAATGGTGCCCCCTCCTTCTCTTCCTGTGCCCGTGGCTAATGTAGAACCTTCCTTCACTGAGTAGATATGAACTAGAATGGTGTGGGAGAGTATTGCATCTCCAATACCAAGGTTGGGACAAGCTAGGTGGAATATTTCACCATCAAATCGTCCTCTAGGGTTTGTTAAGTCAAAATCCTCAAAACCCCCAAGGTATGGGCTCTCTAGCTAGAAGCCAAATATCAAAATGATAAACATACATGAATGAATTAGAGAATAGAGGCCCTTACCTCTTCTTTATACTTCCTACTCACCTTGTCCCTCCAAAGTGACTTTTACTTTATTAATTATTAATTAATTAATTAAATCACTTTAATTAATTAATTAACCTTTTTACCTCTGAAAAGCGCCTTATCTCTCCTTGTGGCTTCCCTGGCCACTGAAAGTCACTTCTCACCATCCTATCCTATAGTGTTTCTCCTCCCAATTCTAATGAGCTATTACACTAAGAGGTTCCTCCAAGTATTGTGCCCAAAATGACCTCTTCAATGAATTTAATTGACTTATAGCTCAAAATACTCAAAATCATGGAAATCGTCGGAATGCAATGAAACCAAAGCCAATCTGTACAGAATGGATCATAATGATGAAATAGGATGAGCGATGCAAGCTGGACCCCAAAATATCCCTCAATATCTCTTGTACTCGCTATAATCTCAAACTGGCTACTCTAGTCACCATAACCCTTTGTAATGTAATGATGTCCCAAAGTGGGGACATTACAGTGAGCGTGAGAAACAAGTACAAGTGAGCATAAAGTGCTAGTATGCAAAAGAGTTCAAGCGATCAAGTAAAGTGAGCGAGTTACAAGTAGACATCATTCAGATGGAGCAAAGTCTTGAATTATTAGAGTTTTTGAGCACTCTAATAAACATTGTTTAAGATAATACAATAATACTTCACAAAGATACTCTAAAATCAATGCTAACTTGTTTGAAAGTGATGAACGCTAAAGTTATACTTATTCAAGAACAATCCCAACTACCGAATGATGAGTTGATAGATCTCAAATTTCAGTAGTCAGTGAAGCATTTTGAACTAGTCCTTGTCCAGAACAACCCTCGTTTTGATGACGATGGAAAAAAAAATATGGATCAACATTCAATGCAAGAGAAAATCAGTGAGTCAACTTCAAATACAAGTGCAGATGAAGATGAAGTTGTCTAAGTTCAGCATGATCAAGTTCATCTTTGTCTTTCCAATCCAATCATTAGACCTTGAGAAGAAATAAGGAACAATAAGCATATAACATAACTTGGATATGACAATGAATTTACTTTTCAGATTCCCAATTATTCCGTACCAATCCAGTTCTAAAGTGTTGGATTCCTTCAAGAATATTCGACTTCACCTGTTCCAATTTATCATCAAAAAGATAAATTCCAACATTGCAATCGAGTTGGTCACATGGAGAATCAATGTTTTGATCTCCATCCTTGTCATAATTGTTGCAAGTCAAATCATTCATCAAATAGATGTTCGACATTGAAGAAGCTTGCAAGACTAAAGATTCATTATGAGTGGATCAATCCTTGGCAATGGTCATCAATATCCATGCGATTATTTCAGTATTACTGAATAATTATATCTTAAGTAAAGATGCATCTTGTAGATGATAGTGAAACTCTCTTGCACCTTAAGGGGGGGATTTGAAAAATCAAGTGAATATGGTCTCTCCTTTCATCTAAAAAAGGGGGAATTGATGATGGAATTGAAGATGATTGTCAGATTGAAAGTTTCGACAACAACAAAATCAAATTTTCCAGATGGGAAACTACAATCTATAGATGTCATACTTTGACAGATTTATGGTTCAATGACTTGCAATTAAATCATAGACGTGGATGCTGATTTTGATAGAAATGATGTGGATATTTTTTTCAACTGGATAATCATTTGACCTAACAGAGGACAACTAGATCCTTCTGCGTTGCAGCTTGGCATTTGATTGAGTTGTTAGGAATTTCCAGGGATGTGTCACACTTNTACGACTCCTCCATCATATCTTACATGCCACTTCTATCCTCATGTGATGTGGCGTTCATAGGTGTCTGGAACGATGACATATGTGTCATGGTCACCATAGGGTACTCATCATCTATAGGTGCTAGCACATGTAAATCCTCACTAGTGTCACCACTCTGTTGAGGTGTAAGGTCATCAATGGTATGTTATATGTCTGCTAAGACACTGGTGCTACCATCCTGTCCACCCGACTCTCCCTCCAATGTGCAAGGGTCACTATCCTCCTCAAGGGCGCAATAATCACTAGCCTCTGTGCAAAAGTCACTATCATCATCAGACTGCTCCAAATAAGAATCTATCGCTCCATCCTCACATACCTCATCATCACTGTCATAGTGCACCTCAATAATATTCTTCTTACCCTTACCTCTACACCTGTGTTCTGGTTCCCAAGGTACCTTGCAACTATAGCAAAGTTGTGTGCTCCTAATGGGTGTGGGGCTACTCTGTGCTTCTCTCCATCTAGTTGTTGTGGCCATGTATTCCTCTGTTTTCTTTACCTAGAATGTAATCTCCTCTATGATCTACCTAGGATATTTCATGGATAAATACTCTTGGAATGTTACTTGAGCCCTAGTTCTCTCACTAAGGTCATAGTAATATTCCCATCTACTACGTACAATATCTCTAGAAAAATCCTCAATATGCATCTCCTCTTATGGAAGACCCATCTATGGCTCTACATGCATGTGCTAATTCCCACTGGCTGGCAGGAATATAAGCTCTGATACCACTGTAATGTTCCCAAGCCAATATGACAGGAACATCATGGTTTTGGGTGTATTTTAAAACTTTTTCTGGTTGTGGAATTTCGTCAAACACTTTGCTTATTATTGTCTCTTAGGTTGTGCTAGGATTATAGTGATGAGTTTTAATGTGTGTTTGCAACAATAATCAACATATATATAGTAATGGAACATACCTCAACCATATGCAAGACCAACAATATAGTATACAACCCAAAAATGCCTTAGATTTGATCTTATTCATAATAGTAAGAGGACCTGATACAATGAAAATGTTGATATGGAATGCTCAACAGATGGATCCAATAACATAATAGGAGCTGCTACAAAAATCTCCAAGAAGATTCTATAATCCTCCAAAGGCTGGATACATGATGAAAATTGAATACAAGTAGATATATAGGCTGTATGTAATACCAAACCCCCAACTGGAAAAGCCACGCTCTAGTAGAAGACTGAAACCCTCAATAATTCGGCCCAGCTGAAGAAGCCCCCAAATGAGTCCAATGAAGATGCCAAACTGTATATCAGGATGTGTAGAGTTCCCTCCTAAAAACTGAAACCAAAATACCAAGGAATGCTCCTCCAAATGTTGAATCCTCAAGTGGAGTTGTGCCCTCCTGAAAACTGTCAAACCCTACAATTTTGTCCTTGGTAAAGGAGGCCTCCAAATTCCCCGAAACTCGCTAGAAATGTATATCGAGACACTGCAAGTCACTAGGTAAAGTCTCGGGGTCATATCTAAAGTATAACCCCTCCAAACTGAATAAATTTGATTCTCCAAAAAGCTCTCCTTCTCTCCAATTCATCCAATGCATCCAATAAATCAACTGGCTCATGAAACTCCTCTAGAATGCACTAGATCTAATGGCCAAGACCCTATAATGAAAACCCAGGTGCTAGAATCTTCCAAATCCGTTCCAATCCCTTGGAACAAACCTCCCTCAAAGTGTGGTGCACCCCCCTTGCTAGAAACCCCCAATGGTGCCCCCTCCTTCTCTTCCTGTGCCCGTGGCTGGTGTAGAACCTTCCTTCACCGAGTAGATATGAACTAGAATGGTGTGGGAGAGTATTGCATCTCCAATACCAATATTGGGACAAGCTAGGTGGAATATTTCACCATCAAATCGTCCTCTAGGGTTTGTTAAGTCAAAATCCTCAAAACCCCTAAGGTATGGGCTCTCTAGCTAGAAGCCAAATATCAAAATGATAAACATACATGAATGAATTAGAGAATAGAGGCCCTTACCTCTTCTTTATACTTCCTGCTCACCTTGTCCTTCCAAAGTGACTTTTACTTTATTAATTATTAATTAATTGATTAAATCACTTTAATTAATTAATTAACCTTTTTACCTTTGAAAAGCGCCTTATATCTCCTTGTGGCTTCCCTGGCCACTGAAAGTCACTTCTCACCATCCTATCCTATAGTATTTCTCCTCCCAATTTTAATGAGCTATTACACTAAGAGGTTCCTCCAAGTATTGTGCCCAAAATGACCTCTTCAGTGAATTTAATTGACTTATAGCTCAAAATACTCAAAATCATGGAAATCATCGGAATGCAATGAAACCAAAGCCAATCTGTATAGAATGGATCATAATGATGAAATAGGATGAGCGATGCAAGCTGGACCCCAAAATATCCCTCAATATCTCTTGTACTCGCTATAATCTCCAACTGGCTACTCTAGTCACCATAACCCTCTGTAATGTAATGATGTCCCAAAGTGGGGACATTACATTGAGCGTGAGAAACAAGTACAAGTGAGCATAAAGTGCTAGTATGCAAAAGAGTTCAAGCGATCAAGTAAAGTGAGCAAGTTACAAGTAGACATCATTCAGATGGAGCAAAGTCTTGAATTATTAGAGTTTTTGAACACTCTAATAAACATTGTTTAAGATAATACAATAATACTTCACAAAGATACTCTAAAATCAATGCTAACTTGTTTGAAAGTGATGAAAGCTAAAGTTATACTTATTCAAGAACAATCCCAACTACCGAATGATGAGTTGATAGATCTCAAATTTCAGTAGTCAGTGAAGCATTTTGAACTAGTCCTTGTCCAGAACAACCCTCGTTTTGATGACGATGGAAAAAAAAATATGGATCAACATTCAATGCAAGAGAAAATCAGTGAGTCAACTTCAAATACAAGTGCAGATGAAGATGAAGTTGTCTAAGTTCAGCATGATCAAGTTCATCTTTGTCTTTCCAATCCAATCATTAGACCTTGAGAAGAAATAAGGAACAATAAGCATATAACATAACTTGGATATGACAATGAATTTACTTTTCAGATTCCCAATTATTCCGTACCAATCCAGTTCTAAAGTGTTGGATTCCTTCAAGAATATTCGACTTCACCTGTTCCAATTTATCATCAAAAAGATAAATTCCAACATTGCAATCGAGTTGGTCACATGGAGAATCAATGTTTTGATCTCCATCCTTGTCATAATTGTTGCAAGTCAAATCATTCATCAAATAGATGTTCGACATTGAAGAAGCTTGCAAGACTAAAGATTCATTATGAGTGGATCAATCCTTGGCAATGGTCATCAATATCCATGCGATTATTTCAGTATTACTGAATAATTATATCTTAAGTAAAGATGCATCTTGTAGATGATAGTGAAACTCTCTTGCACCTTAAGGGGGGGATTTGAAAAATCAAGTGAATATGGTCTCTCCTTTCATCTAAAAAAGGGGGAATTGATGATGGAATTGAAGATGATTGTCAGATTGAAAGTTTCGACAACAACAAAATCAAATTTTCCAGATGGGAAACTACAATCTATAGATGTCATACTTTGACAGATTTATGGTTCAATGACTTGCAATTAAATCATAGACGTGGATGCTGATTTTGATAGAAATGATGTGGATATTTTTTTCAACTGGATAATCATTTGACCTAACAGAGGACAACTAGATCCTTCTGCGTTGCAGCTTGGCATTTGATTGAGTTGTTAGGAATTTCCAGGGATGTGTCACACTT
>JZKD02S1978463.1:10747-27264 GCA_000966675.3 Picea glauca | reverse complement strand
TTATGGGAGCTTATGGACACTAAGTTGAATAAGAGCACAAATTTTCATCCACAGATAGATGGACAAACATAGGTGGTGAACATGACAGTGGTACATTTGTTGCGAGGATACTGTAGTAAACATCCTAAGTTATGGGATGAATATTTGCACTATGTACAACATGCATATAATCGTGTCATGCATTCTTCTACTCAGAGAGATATTTTTGAAGTATGTTTGGGATACTTGCCTAAATAACCTATGGATTTTTTTTTCAGAGAAGAAAATAAAGAGGATGGACAAGATGATACAGATAAAGCTGAAAAGTTCATTCAGAGGATGCAACAAGTACATCAAGCAGTACAAGAGCAATTGGAGAAGAGCCGAGAGAAATACTAGGCGAGGCATGACAAGCATCGATTTGATCATTTGTTTTAGGTCCGTGATCAAGTATGGTTACATATCAACAAGGAAAAAATAAAGGGTGAAGGTAAGAAGATCAAGCCAATCCAATATGGTCCATTCAAGATCTTGGAGAAGATTGGTACTAATTCCTTCCATTTAGATATGCCATCTTACATGCAAATGTATTCAGTAGTGAATGTTGAGAACTTGAAACTTTATGATCCTCCTATGATTATAGATGAAGATGAAAATGTTCAAGTTCTAACAGTTGATGATTTTTCTCCAAAGTATTTAGATGAGCTACAAGAATATTTTATTCTTGATAGAAGGATCAAGACTTCACAATGAGGTGATGTAGAATATCTTCAAGTTGGTCTTAAATGGGTAAAACCAAGAAAAACAAAGTATATCCAGATCAAGAAGGTGAGGGAGCTTTAACCTCACTTAGTCGCCGAGTAATCAAGACTTTTGGGCATCCAAAAGGATTCCAATGGGGAGGAATGATCCAGGTGGATCCATAAATGCTTAAAATTTAATAATCTCAAATTTTCTAAAAAGGGATTTCATTGCGTAGAGCTTGACGAGATATTTCCAACGACACAAAAAATGCCTCAAATGAAGTTCGTATGAGACAGATATGGCCCCTCAAAGGGGGTGCCACATGGAACCACTAGAAGGGTGACAAGTGGAACATCCATACACGTCTGTACAATATGATTGGACCAATCATATTTCAACACGTGGCATGATTGTACAGGCACATGTGGACCAATGAGAGACCACCATGTGGCAGTCTCTCATTGGCCTAATATGGCTAAGGTTGGATAAAATTTTGTTAGATCCCAGAGGATTGAATCTGGGTCTCTCACCCAACATTCCAATGGCTTACCATTACACCCATGACATGTGAATTAAATGTATATTTTTTCATTTCTATTTCAGTTTAATAAAAGGTTCAAACGACAAATAAATAGGACTGAGGGCATAACTCTTGATCCTATGATTATACATTTATTAATGTTAAACCCCAAATTTTCGGGGTGGTCTGAACTATATAAAATATATGCTATATATAGATATAACAATATAACAAAGCACTAAAAGGGGGAGAGGTTGTGGGGTCGAACCCATGACCTCCTCCCACATACACCATAGTTTTAACCAATGTTCCCAAGTCACCCTTGGTTACAAGAATTCACCAAGCAAATATTTAATGTCTTCCTATAGTTACAGATGGAGGTTAGGGACTGAACCCTATTTAAGTTGATGCCCAAACCAAGATAGGGTACAATACAGAGTATGAGGTATTGGTATATGTTATAAGATGCATTGAAGTTCATGTCGTAAATGTATCTAGACTTTGAGTTTTCATTGTAATGCATGACAAAGGGTTCCTTGAGGAAAATATAGAGTGTATATACTCATTTTTCTCAAAATGTCGAGAGGAATTCAATGGTGCATTATGTTTCGGAGTTTCAGCAACAGGTAAAAAGGTCATTGTAAAACACAAGCATTTGAGCATTAATATTTAGTGATCTCGATTGGAAGCAAACCTAAAGACGTAGCCCGAGTTGGGTGAACTTCGTTAACAAAGTGTATGTGTTAGATTATTGTTGTTCTATTGCGCTTAGTTATATTGCAAGTTATTTATCATTGAAGTGATTTTGAATAGATAAGTGAATCCATATGTGTTATGTAAATAGTCAAAGCGATCATTATTATTTCAAATCAAGTTAGATGTTTATGTGTAATTAAGAAATAAATTAACATCTAAGGATTGGATCATCTAGGGTTGTACCAAGTTCCATTGCTCACATAAATCGTCAATTGGGTGGAGTCGTGGTAGTGGTCTTGTGGGGTTTTTGGTTGTCCTCGTCCCATATAATTGGTTTGTACTTGGACTTGGTTTGGTGTTCTGGTCTTTGTTTTGATCTAATGGATTTTATGGAGCTGCAAGAAATCAGACGAATTCTTCAAAACCATGAAAAAATAATTCAATGTAATGGGACCTCTATATTTTCTATCAAAAAAAAATTTCATGACTATGAGCATCAATCCATTTCTCAATTTTCATCAATTATGGGTTGATCTAGGTGGATATTGGTGGCCACCCACCTATTCCAACTGGCTCCTCTTGTCAGTTTTTTAGTTCAACACGTTCTTCTGTACTTCTTTGTAATTGTGGGTTCTGATACACTTCGGGGGTGTCTGTAGCCCTACAAATATTCCAGGTGGATACTAGTGGCCTCTCACCTAATCCAACTCACTTATTTTGTATGTTTTCATGTCAACACATCTTGTTGTATTTCCAGGGCCGTTTTGGATCCCTAAACAATGTCTTTTTGTCTCTCCAAAGTCAAATTGTAGACGGAGTTAGAGTTTGATAGTGTAATGTGTATTTCTCTAAAATACCTTTCCAACGGGCTATCACGCGCCTAAAATGGAGGTCGTATGCAAAAGTTATGGTCCTAGGAAGTTGATGTACCAACTTACCCATATGGGCCCACATAAATTTTGGCGTTTCACCTCCTAGGGTTAGGTTTTTGGATGTATAGGTTTTGGCATTCATGACTAATATTAAAAATGCCTCTGGAGCCTCATTGTAATGATTCTTCTTAGATGGATGCGCGTAGAAGCCACATCTATTCTCAAAGATAACTACCACCATTTGAGCAAGTGTTTCAGTGCTGCAGTTTCATAGTTTCAGCCTATTTCATTTATTTAATAGAAGATATTGTTCAATGGATATCTGTGTTGTTCTTCATATCTTTGTGGTTATTGTATTCAGTTTGTTAATTAGTAAGTTTCGTTCCTAAATCCAAATCAGTGGTATCAGAGCGGTCTTCTCTTCATTTATTTTTCCTCATGCATGTCCTTCACAAGATCTGGGTACAAGAAGTTGGGACTCGAACCAATCGAGATGTTGCAAGATCGGTTCCTGTCGAGCCTGAAAACAACCCAATGGAGACGAAAAGAAAGATGATGGAGTACGAGATCCTTTTAAAATGTTTCTTGAGGAAGCCTTTGCGCGACAGAGGAATGAAATGATGGACAACTTTCCACAGATCTCGCAGCGGCTACGCACAAGAGAAGCATCTTCATCAAGAAACCATGCAACCCCCTTCAAGGTACATGTAAATTTTGATATTCCATTATTTGAAGGACT
This sequence comes from Picea glauca, assembly GCA_000966675.3. Lineage (NCBI taxonomy): Eukaryota > Viridiplantae > Streptophyta > Pinopsida > Pinales > Pinaceae > Picea > Picea glauca. Next base: position 23,714 of record JZKD02S1978463.1, on the reverse strand, counting down.
GGTAGATGCATATGTTGTAGATAAATGGTTAAATCTGCTCGAAGGGTATTTTTCGGTCCATAATTTTTTCGATAGGGAAAAGATTACTTTTTCACTCCTCAAGGCCATCCCCCATGTTAAGGACTAGTAGGAGACTTACTCTGAGCAAAGGGCCATAGAGGAATCTGTAATATTTGTGGTTTCCCCTACATGGGATTCCTTCTGCGATGCCATTAAAAAACAATACTACCCTGTTGGAAGCTACAAGGACCAGTACACCAGATGGACCACCCTGCGTCAATAAAGGGACTAGACAGTACCATATTTCACCAATATTTTCCATACCCTGTGCACCAAGCTGGGTATCAAATACTCTGAGTGACATCTGGTGCTCAAATACTACGGTTGTTTGCATAGATACATTCGAACAAAAATGGAGTTTTTGAACATTGCCTCATTGGGTACGGATTATAGATATGATTAAAGTTTGATGACCTTCTTGACCAACTCAAGGGGGAAAATTTCTTCAACAAGATTGACCTAAAGTTTGGCTACCACCAAGTTCCCATCGAACCAACTGATATCTATAAGATAGATTTTAAATCTAAAGAAGGTCTTCGAATGGTTGGTCATACCCTTTGGCCTAACAAATGCACCAACCACTTTCATGAGGTTGATGGATGATGTATTGAGACCCTTCACCAACTCTTTTGTGGTGGTATATTTGGATGACATCCTCATCTTCAACATAACTTGGGAGGAGCACATACAAAATATTTAATAGGTTTTGAGCACTCCGCGACAACATGAGCTATATGCCAACTTGGAAAAATGTTCCTTTGGCATGAACATGGTCCAATACTTGGGATACATTGTTGATGAGCGTTGGGTACATATTGATTCCACTAAGATCCAAGTCATCTGTGACTGGCCAACCCCGACCACACTAAACGAGCTTCAGAGCTTCTTGGGACTCACCAATTTCTACCGATGGTTCATGTTGGGATTCTCCCATATTGCATGGGCCCTGAACCATGTGACCAAGGGTGGTGTAAGGGAAATGTTCGTGTGGGGGAAGGAACAACAATGATCATTTGATGATTTTAAGCATTGCTTTTGCTCAGCTCCAGTACTCTTCTTTCCTGATTTGCAACAATCGTTTGAGATTGAGACCGACGCATCTGACTATGTTGTAGGTGTATTTCTCACTCAACACAATCATCCGATGGCATACCATAGTGCCACACTCTCAGATATTGTCCGGAAATACCCCACCTATGACAAGGAAATGTATTCCATTGTAAAATCTTGTCGTCAATGGAAACATTACATTCATGGAAGGAGATGATCATTCACACTGATCACAAGCCTCTATAGTTCATACAAACACAGGGGAAGTTGCAGAATGATCACCATCAGAAGTGGTCCACCTACCTGCAACATTTCCATATCAACATCAAGTATAAGACATGGGGAAAAAATCATGTCGTTGACTGCCTGAGTTGACCTCCTATAGCTGCACTCACCACTGTGTTCCATTCTTGTGGACATGAGGCATCTGAGTGGCCCCAACTTTATCAGCAAGATCCAGACTTCACCACCACCTATCATCTCTTGGGTACATGCACGAGTGTCACCAATTTTCACATTCAGTATGGGTTGTTATGCCATCTAGGCCATCTCTGTGTTCATGCAAGAGAGCGTGCAAAGATAATTTGGGAAGCCCAATACAGTGAGGTGGCAAGACGTTTTTGCATAGAGAAAACTATGGTTGTTCTCCATAAACATTTTTATTGGTCAAAAATTCGACATGATGTTAGTAAGTATATCAAATATTGCACTACTTGTGCCATTTCCAAGCCAACCATCAGGAAGCAAGGTGTATACACCCCTTTTCCTACCCTCGAGAAGACTTGGGAATCTGTCTCGATGGATCACATGTCTGGCATTCCATCCACGAAGCAAGGAAATGATTGTGTATTTGTGTTCGTTGATCGATTTTCGAAGATGCCCTTCCTCATAGCCTGCAAGAAGATCACAGTGGAAGATACTACCAAGCTCTTCTTAGAATGATTGTGGGTCCATTTTGGGATACCATAGACCATCATCTCTGACCGAGACAACAGGTTCCTCATCACATTTTGGTCAAGTCTCTGGTCACTGTTGGACACCAAGATCATTAAATCCACTTCTTTACACCCCCAAACAGATGACCAAATAGAGATAGTCAATTGTATGATTGTGCACATCTTGTGCATGTACAACTCCAAGAATCCACATACATGGGATGAGAGTCTCCCCTATTTTCAACACAATTACAACAAGGATCTCCATAGCTCCACTGATCATAGCCCATTTAAGGTGGGATTTGGATTCCAACCTTGGGTCCCATTGATGTTTCCCTACCTCTAGCAACCACACATAAATACTCTTCCCATGTTCAGTCTGCGACTGACAAAGCCACCAGATTAAGTCTGTTAATCAGTTCATTCTTATCCTAAATATGGATCATGGGTACTTTTATGTAATGTAAACAACAAATTTCTATTCTAGAATATGAATGTAGTCTGTTGAGGAATATGGTGGTCAATTTGCTCAAAGACACCCAATCAAGGGCCTCCAACCAAATATTGCAAGTGAACACATCTGTAGGGAAGTTAAAGGAATAAGACACATTGTACCAATTGGTTGAGGACATTGACATTATGAATCATAACTATATCTCATCAAATGTAGACTTGGAAGAGGCTACCAACTATCACATTTTTTGTTAAGTTTCATGTTTTTTAATGCTATCAAAATTATAGGCATTTATTTCAGAATTTATAACTATAGAAAGTATTGAGACATTTTACCTAATAATATATGTAAGCTATATATTGTTCATGTAAGGAGTAGTTTATCTTGTCTAAAATTTTGGACATAAATTATAATGTAAATACGTTAATTAGCATAGCCACAACTTTAACATAAATTTGCTAAATTTTTTTTTTTTAAGAACTTAACATATTGTTGTGGAAAAATTAACTCGCTTTTAACATCTAACCTGAAACATTTCTAAAAGAAATGACTTGTAATGTACTCATAATATATCCCAAATGCGTAAGTATACATATAATATAATAAATAATCAATGAAAAATGTTATAAATATTAGTAGGTATCTTTTTCCCACAATCATACTCCTTCACAGTGACCTAACCCTTCAATCATTATATATACATTCCCAAGTGTATTGTAAACATCCATTCTCTTACATTCTATGTATTATTTAATCCTTTCAAACTATATGGCTTCATGTATTTTATTATATTAGCGGGTATATTTTCCCATATTGATCTAACCCTTCAATCATTATATATACATTCACAAGTGTATTTCAAACCTCCATTCTCTTACATTTTGTGTATGATTTAACCCTTTCAAGTTATATGGATTCATGTATTTTACTATATTAGTAGGTATATTTTCCCATAGTTGCATTCATGCACACTCACCTAACTCTTCAATCATTATATATACATTCACATGTGTATTACAAACAACAATTCTCTTACATTTTATATATGTTTTTATCCTTTGAAGTTATATGGCTTCCTTAATATTTTCTTATAATTTATGATTTATTATTATGAGTATTATCAAGTACATCATGGTGTTTGATTAGGTGGATTTCCAAACAATGGGGTATATTAAAAGGATTTATTGACATGGATTTATCTGGATTGTAGAGAAAATAAAATGAAATTCATGAATCTGAATGGAAACACGTACACATAAAAATATTGCAGATAACATACTAATACAATGAGAACCAAATTTTATTAATGTATTAAATAGTAAAGGACAGTAAAATGCAAAACAATACAAACTTTCTAGAATGGTGGTAGCTTATCTCTGGAGAGAGAGGTGTCGGCCACGCTCATTTACAAGTTTCTCATTACAAGAGGCCCAAATGACCCTATTTAACATAAAGTACTAAACCCTAAGAGGCAAAACCCCTAACCCTTGGAGATGAAATGACCAAAAGGAATGTGAGCCATAAGGAGTCTAGTTCATACGTCAACTTCTCGGGGCTACAACTTCCACATACAAACTCTGTTTGGGGTGCACAATATCACCTTGGAAATATATCAATGAGACAAAAATTTTGGTCAAGTAGAAAGCATACCATGGCATCCTTGATCTATCATAGGGCCAAAAAAAATTGTTTAGGGCCTCAACAATGCGTCAAAAGTTCGGGACCTAAAAAACTAGAGAAAAAAACCCACCAAGATAGGAAACCATTATGAGCTAGTGGAAGAGGTGGGTGGCCATCAATATCCACTTGGATCAATCATCCCCCCATTTCATTAAGTTCCTCCATCAGATAGGGGAACATCTTCTAAATCGAACTCTTGGTGAGCCATTTCCCTTGATGAACAAGTTATCCTACTTTGACAATCTGATAGAGTTGTATGTTTTGCTAGCAGGTTTTCTTTGTCATGATGTCCATGATCCATTCCACTATATCCTACTCAATGAATTCAAGGTTGAGTTATGTATGGGCCAAATTATCAACCACCTTAAAGGTGTCCAATAGAGGTGGAAAATATGGTCGAAATAGCTCCACATCAAATACTAGATGCAAGCCAAGAAAAGGGGGAATACTCAATTCAAAAGCATTCTCACCCACAACCTTCATGATGGTGTAAGGTTCATATCTATGTGGTATGAGATTCTTGTGGGGGCTTGTGAGGCTCTCTTTTTTCAAATTGAACACACTTTATTGACAAACTAAAACTTGTGTGCAACTTGATGTTGGTCATATCACTGCTTGTACTTGGCATTGGAATTTTGCAGGATATCATGAACCTATTGTTGGCTATGTTGGATTCTCTCAATGAATTTGGTTTCTCTATATTCCCCGGTGTGAGGATGGGAGGACTCTTCCAATGAATATGAAATGGGTAAAGTTACGCCAATGTGGGCCAATGGCTTGAACACCAAGCACAATTGAAAAGGGTTGTGGTGAATAGAGCTATGGAGGGCTCTGTTGTAGCTATGTTGAACATATGGCAAGATCTCATCCCATGTACATTGATGCTTGGATTTGTACATGTGCATGATATGAACAATCATCCTATTGACCACCTCTATTTTCCCATCTATTTGGGGGTGGAAGGAAATTGATTTGGTCATCTTGGTGTCCATCAAAGACTATAGGTTGGACCAAAAGGTACTAAGGAACCTACTATCCCCATTTGAAATAATGGTCTGTGGTATCCCAAAATGAACCCAAAAACTCTCAAAGAAGAGCTTATCAATGGATTCTATTTTGATACTCTTATTGCATGGTGCAAAAATGACCATCTTAGAGAACTGGTCGATAACCAAAAAGACAAAATCATTACCATGCTTGGTGGAGGGAAAACCTAACATGTAATCCATGGAGATTGACTTCCAAGGCTTGTTTGGGGTAGGTAGAGGAGTGTACATTGTAGCGACTTAAAATAAAAATTTGATATAAATCATTTCAATTGCACAAATAAATTAATCACCAGAACATATAATTTAATTGCACAAATAGATTAATCACCAAAACATATAAATTTAATTGAGCTAAACATATTAGCTTACMGATAGCCTCATAATACATCATATYCCTTAAATTTCATAAAACAAATACATAAATTAACATACCTGGGTCTGATGCTAACCCTCCGCTTTCCACTTGCCTTGTTGACCGCTGCTGAACTGTGTAAACACTRCCCAAAAAMTTGTTCCACCCTGCCAACTAGGACAACTTCCTAGCTCCAGGATATCATATGGATATCCTGGCCCCTGTGCCCAAAACCTCTAGCAAAYCGGTGCCTGTACTGATCCAATCCCACTACAAAACTCAACTCTCCTCTGTGCAATCCAAGAGAGACCTCCTCCCCCCCAAAATGTCCCGTAGAATGGTAATCCCCCTTCCGTAAACCTCCTCCCCCCATATCCTTCCTTCACTGCCTCTTTCATTTACTTCCTTACCTACCCATTTATTACCTTATCCCCTTATAATTAATATCTTATCCCTTTTAATTAATATCTTAACCCTTTCCGTGGACGTAGCCTTTTTAATTTAAACAATATAACTTGTTATCCCTTTTAAATTTAATACCCATGTTATTGAATATAATAGGTAGTTAATTAATTAATTAATTAATCAAAATTATAACCTTTAATTAATTAATAAATACTTAATTAATATCATTAGACCAATCGTTGTTTAGTTATTAACTTGTTAGGAAAAAATAATTACCTAATAAATCTTTTACTTAATAATCCCTAAGTATATATTCTAATAGGGTTGTTACATATATAACCCCTACTTCTTAATGGGAGGCTTGGCAATGGAACATGTAGTGTACGATCTAATATACTTACTGATGTCCTATCAAATTTTTGGAAAATATAAATATTATTGTTTATTTCTAGTATGTTCTCCACACTGAAGTTCCTTTCCACCCGACTATAATGCACCTCTAAAAGTATATTTGCACACTTGCTTGAAGGAACACAAAGATATTCCAAATAACACAAAATTTCATCTTGGAAATGAAAATTTGGAACTTATTTACCTATGCTTGGTGTGTGATATCTAGCAACAAAATCAAGGTCATTGTCATACAAATGGGGCCATCGAGAGGTTTCATGCTCATAATAGTTAAGAAATTTGGTTACTACCACAACTAGGGATCAAATAAGGAAATATACAACATGGTTTGTGTTGGTATTCTTGCACTTAATGCTCAAGTGGAATCGTTGCAAGTACATGTACCACTTTTGATGGTTGTTGGTTTGTAACTTTACTTGTATTTGGATGAATTTCAAGGGCTTTTGATCAGTGTGGATGAGAGTTTTATTTCCCATAATATAATGCTTCCATTGTCAACATGTCTGCATGATGGAGCACATATTCTTTTCATAGGTGGGATAATTACAAAAAAAATCAGAGAGTGTCTCATTATGATAGGCCACCAGATGTCCATGTTGAGTGAGGACTACACTGATAACATGGTCAAATGCATATTTCCCAATCTTGAATGGTTTTTTTAAGTCTGGTAGAGTCAGGACTAGTGTCGAGAAAAGACGATTTTTTGTATCCTCAAAAACTTTATGTTGTGACTTAGACTAGGAAAGCTTGGCATTATCTCCACCCTTGGTGTAGTGAACCCACTACCTTACCCATACATTTTTTCTAATACCATGAACTAAATGCACACACTAGCTTGCACACACCTTAAATCGGTAGGAACACATTGATTTCCATTAGAGGTAAATTGAATATCTAGGCATCATGGTTCCTAAATCCCCTCTCTCAATGGTGGATTGGTAGCAAATTTTGACAAATATCAAACATAAGATAACAATGTGGGATCCTCATTATCTCAATCTCCATGGAAGTTTAGTCTTGATTAAATCTATTCTATTTATATTATTAATATATGTGTGTTATGTGTTTCATACACCTACAAGAATACTTTAATCCTTTTTGAAAGAAATCAAAGAGTTTTTATGGTAAGGAGGCAAGACGGACCAAAAGAAAGTATCATCTAGCAAAAAGAAAATTGGTACACTTTCCTTATACAAATGGAGGGTTGGAAGTGCAACATCCCACCTTAATAAAGTCATCTTTGGGGGCCAAATTAGTATGGAGGACACTACAAGGAGATATGAACTAGTGTAAGAAGGATCTTAGAGTTAAATATTTTCAAACTACCCTAAGGAAACACGATCCCGACCTTCCTTTTATGGACAATATTGGTTCTTCAATTTGTAAATCATAAAAATTATGGCTCCTATAATCAAAAGATTTATATCATGGAAGTCTATAAATGGGAATAACATTAGCATTTGGGATCAAAGAATCATGATTAAACCTCCCCTATCAAAACAAGTAGATCTATCCAATATATGACCCGGTTTATATAATCAATGCATCAAAACTAGAATCCATGGGAGAGGCTGAGTCCCTTGTTGACAATCATTAGACCAATGGTGACCTTTTATCAGCATGTCAAAGGCACTACCCCCTCCAATTCCATGGATTAATATGAATGGGACTCGAGGAGACTTACTTGACATGACCAACAAGACCCGCCCAAACTATCCAAAATCTAAAAATAAATCTAACAAGGATATTTTATTCCAAAGGTCAAACTATTATATTGTCTATTTGTGCATAATAAATTACTCACAATAGACAATATTGAGAATAAGGGAATCATTGGGCCTTCTCACTACATGTTGTGCAAAAATTAGAAGACACTACTCTGAATCTATTTCTGTAGTGCCTAATTATTCTTCAAGTATGTAACCAAGCCATCAAGGAACTCCATATAGATTATCTCCCTCTAGTAAATTTTCATAAAATGTGTGTCTCATGGAGGAAGCAGTATGCACACACTTTGAAGGGGGATACATTGCCAATTCGAGTGGGGATGAACCTCCCAAAGTTTATCTTCTAGAAAATATGGTTACCCATAATAACAACATATTCAAGGCTAAAACATGATCACCTCTACAGATAGAAACATCATTTCCTGGAATTCTAGACAAAGAAATAAAAGTGAAAGATTATGGTAAATGTAAGTTGCACATGTTTAGTTCTTATGGTCAATAATGGATCTACAACCTACTAGACAAATCTCATGTAGCCCTAATGATGATAGTTTGGTGACCTTTGGGTAACACTTGCTGGAAACTTCGGTTGGAGAAATAAGAGTTGGACACCCTCAGATGTCAAAAATATCACATTGCATTTTATTTTTCAATGGAGTGTCAAAAGGGAATCTTGTGGTGACAAAGACTGGGGAGTCATCTTTGATCTCAGAGAACACTAAAAAATATAGTTTGCATGAGAATTGGTGAAGCCACAAATAACAACGTTGAATATTTTTTTTTGTTTCAACAATTGGAATTGCTTGCCAAGATAACAAGGGAAACCATAACATTAATAGAAGATCCATTGCTAAGAATTAATTCTTTGAGAATTGAAGGGAGAAATGCATATTTGACATTACTTTGTTTCCTATGTAGATCCAAAAATATTATCAAGCACTTTGAATTAGTCTATCTCCACCATGTGTACAAAAACAACTCCTTAGTAGATGAGAGGGTGAACAAAGGAGTCACAATGATGGTTTGAAAGAACACAATAGGGAGGTGACCTCCATTCACCATGAAGATAATCCATGAATCAATTTTATATGAACATGGTGGGTGGGGGTGGATGAGGGAAGGGAGGGGGGTTGTTTAAGTACATCTTGTCCTGCCACTCGACTCACAATTGTAAGTTCATGTAAATATCCTATTATCCCCTTCAATATCAATGCCACATTCATTCTCTTAGTAGACATGATTAATGGTATTTTTGATTTACATATCCATCTTGGTTTAAGTAGTTTATATATTATAACTATCATCCGATTAAGTGGAACTACCTATTCCCCCTTAATTGAACTACTTGAGGGTGAATGGTGATTGATCCTTCTCACAAAACTTGGTGAAATCAGTATATGTGCAACATTTTCCTTCAAATTTTGGTGAATCTCCTCGACCTCATCTCATTGGGAATATTTCTCACCTTGTCTATTTCCCTTGACCTCATTGAATTTGTTTTCAGTTAAATCCTTGTCTTTTGTTACACCCCTCTATCCCAACAATGCAAATGGACTCCTCGTACTTCCAATGTAGGGTTCTAGGCAATGTACATCTCCATGTTTTCCAACTTCTTGACTCACTGTCCCACCAAGCATTCAAAGCTCTAACAACCACAAAATATCAAGTGGGTTCCTCAATTCAGATGGAATCGATGACTAGTTCCCATAATGAGCAATCAATATTTCCATAGGCTAAAGATTCTACGAAATGAAGATTTTTTCTGGGGATATTTACCCGAAATCCGACGAGAAATTATTGGATTCGTAGATTTAAGTGATTATTTCTGTCGAATCCGAGTGCCCTCGTAGTTTTTCATCATGCTGAATCCATTTTTGCATTCATAAATGAATTCTAAAAAACAAAAAATAGTGATTTGTGTAAATTTATATCGCCGGATTCCGATAAAAAAATCCATTTCATAGAACAACTAGTCAATGCCATAAATATTGTTTGAAATGAAATAATTATGTTTTGTCATTTTTTTATTTTAGGACAATATATGAGATAAAAAAAACATGGTATAATCTTTTTAATTTAAAATTAGAATAAATTTATGTTATTTTATAATTTTATTCATATCTTTTTTATTCTTTTCTATTACAAGTCAAACGACAATTTTGTTAAAGTAAGCATAAAATGTATCTCCTTTATCTTAATTTGTAAGAGTGTCTAACCCTTCTCAATGTAGTGACTTGTAAAAAAAAATTATTGGAAGGAATAAAAAGAATAAAGAGGCAAATGTTCAAAAGAGAGTATATAACCATTGACATCATAAACATCTTCATAGAGATTGTTCTAGTTAGTTGAAAGGAAACCTTGAATATTCAATTAATGCTCGATGTTGAAAGCCAATAATATCCAGGGTTCCCCCAAGCAATGCCATTGGGCCTTGGTGGGAGTCACTTAAGTTAGTGTCATCATGACTTTTAAAATGTTTTTCTTAGCTTGTACTACTAAGATTTGGTTCACTACAGGTAAAACACCTTGTAACTGAGCTTATGAGTGTTACAAGATTTGACAAAATTTTCAAAAGACCTCTGTTATAATCTCTGTTATTTGAAGTGGATGTTTTAACAGATGTTTCATCTAACTAAAAAAAATGGATGAGCATAGGTTGTATCAATTTTTTTTGTTTTCGGTGCTTGTATTGTTAAATCACATCGGTGTGCTCTTCCTCAAAATGCATCGGTGCATACATAAAACTAAAAAGCATTAGCTCTCTTATAGTTATTACACCCCAAACTCTCCTTTTTTTTGTATGCAACACCGATGCTCTTATAATTTGTATGCATTGGTTCCACGTTGTTTGTGTAGGCAACATCAGGGATGTATAAGTTTATGCACGCACTAGTGCATTTTTATTTGATACATGGGAGATCAGATTGTACTCCATTGTATACAAATATCTTCATATTGGTTTTGAGACTGGTTTTCACTATGCCTTCTTTATGACCATGAAATCCTTTGACATGTATCTACCTTTGTATTTCATATTCATGGCCATGGACAATTCTTTGGTATCTTTCCATATGGATCTACAGTGTAATTCAAATTGGTAGCCTTGTGTACAAAGTCATTATGGATTGTAATATTCTTATGAGCAAGTAGTTCATTTAGCTGGGTCTCCATTACTCCACTTATGGTAATTATAATGTATTTCAGACATCGTAGATACTCCTCTGACCTCACACATTAGGGGCATCTGTTATAGAAAGATTTTCTGCACCCCATGCAAATTGCTCAAAATGAATATTCCATTTCCCTATGCAGACTTGAAGTCCCTTTTTTCCATTCTCAGAGCTAAAAAACACATTTTCCCACATATACATGCCCTAACAGCTATACAACATGCGTACATCAGGTTTTGTGCCCAAAATTAAAAAATGGTATCGATTTTCCATGTCACTTCACGAGATCCATGATCCTTGACCTTCCATATACTGGAAATGTTCTGAATCGACTCAACCCTTTAGTTCCATTTGAAGGCTATAAATGGGCCATATCCAAGTTGTGGAAAGGGGAGAAGAATTCAACTTTGAGAGCAAAGTTACTCTGGAGAAATTATTCACTTCATATTGAGTCTACATCCCTTTGTCCTTTCAAGTCTCAGCACATTGTTCATCCCCCAAGATCTTCTCTATTTGATGGAGAATATCGTTGTCCCTCTTATATGAACTTGCCTTTGGTGGAGGATTGAAGTGGTGGAGGCCCAGCTGGAAGGGACTTAGTTTCTCGGTTCCGAACGTGCCAACATGGAAGTTTGTCATTCATACACTTTTGTTGATTACATTTTAATAGAAACACTATTTTCTCATCCAATTAATTTCTTGCAAATATTTGAATTATTATTCCATGGGTGCATTTGTTATGTATATTTATGGATTATGCTATTATATGTGCTAAATGTATATATTATCACCATATTCTGCGTATCTTGGTTGTTGAGGACAAGTTGCAGGTGTATATCTTTGAGTCAAGTTCTCACATAGACTTCGAACATCTGGATGAGGTAAGCTCTTTATCTTGTCTTGTCAACATGTTTGCTTATATAGCATACTTGAATTTAGAGTTAATTTCTGCAGTCATTTCCGTTTATTGTGGTTTACCCCATGCCATAAAGTGATTTTCCTTATAACATTGTCATACACGGTGTGCCCTCTAGATAAGCTGACAGATTGTTCATGATAGATCTAACGTTTCCGATTTGCATGCTTTGTGTACGTGTTTTGATTTCTCCATTCTCTATTTAATGAAAACACTTTATTAAATGCCTATAGGGATGCCTCGTGGTGGTTGTAAAAACCTGCTTCCAAGGCAAATTATCGACCCTCTCACTACCTGTTTCCATTTATGCATTCTCTATTCAATGGAAACACTTTATTAAATGTCGGTAGGGATGCTGGATCATAGCTGTAAGAACCTATAACCAAGGCCAATTGTGAGACAACTCATGCCCACGTTTTGTGAGGGATTCTATCCGATGGAATGGTTGGACTGGTAGAAGGCGGCCTTTGTTGTGCTTTCTTGTTTCGACAGCGAGAGGTTTCTCGAGAGAGCAAGTCCATGAGCTGGTGTTGGGTTTTGAAACTAGCGATTTGCCATTTCTTTGGTTTATGCATTCTTTGTTGCATTCTGAGAGTGCTTGGGATGAGCCATCGGGGCTCCTTCTGAACCATGGTGGGTGGGGCTCCTCCATGGAGATCCTGAAGTTCTGAGTGCCCCTGGAACTATGTTCTTTCCAATTTATACCTTAAGGTTAAATCTATTTCATTATCTTTTTCTATAGTTGTGTACATACATTC
>JZKD02S1978452.1:19040-31890 GCA_000966675.3 Picea glauca | reverse complement strand
TTTTGTGGATGCGGTAAATGAACAATATTGCCTTGTTGAAAACTATGAGGACCAGTATATGAGATGGACCACACTGGGGCAAGAGAGGGGCCAAGTAGTTTCGAATTTCACCAACACCTTCCATAACTTATGGACCAAGATGGGTATCAAAGACTCCGAACGATATTTGGTTCTGAAATACTGTGGGGCTCTACATAGATACATCCTAACTGACTGAAATGGATTTTCTGGACATCTCATCACTCGATGCTGCTTATCGATATGCTGTTAAAATCGAGAAACAATTTAAGCACCAGAACAAACGAGATTTCGGGTCTGCAAATCTGCAACAACCAAAGTATGACAAAGAAAACCCTAATAAACAGTCTCCCGAAAACCAGTCCAAGCCACATGAAAAGAAGGGTCATGAGAAGACAAAAAAGGACACCGGAAAATGGTGCGATTTTCCACAAAATCCCCTGGCACAACACCAATGAATGTCACTCAAAATAGTCATTGGTGGCCGAGATCAAAGACAAGGAGCGAAAAACCGATTCAAAATCTGATTACGAAAATACTGGTAAAGGATAGATCACTGACGTAGACCCCCTTGCTATTGTCACGACCACAACAATTCAACCAAAAGAACCAACAGATCCTGAAGAGGGGGAACATCTTTTTCATTCACATATGTGGGTGAAGGGGACCCCGCTTCATTTTATTGTTGATAGCGGAAGCCAGAAGAACCTCATCTCAACAGAGGTTGTTAAACAGTTGGGATTGTCGACAACAACATACCTGTAGCCATACAATATCGGGTGGCTTCGCCAAGGACGAGATATCCAAAAGTGTCGATTTTCATACGGCATCCAACCCTTCAAGGATGAGGTATTATGTGATGTTGCTCCATTGGATGTCTATGATGTTCTCTTGGGCCAACCATATATGTGGAGATGCCATGTTGTTTATGAGTCTCAACCCCGTAGTGTCATTGTTACTTTGGGGGGTCATCTCAGCAGAATAATAGAGGTAGTTTCGACTACTGATCCACCTAAAAAGTTCCGCAAGGTAGTATCTCATACTGGAAAATTCATCTTCTTCACAATCTGCTCAAAAAGGGAACAGAAGGACACTGCAACCACTACAACCTTGCTCCAAGCACCTTCTATCAAACAGAAGCAGGTCAACAAGGTTGCAGAAGAGTGCAAATATTCCTTCTGCACATCATCCTCTCATGTAGCATGACTTGTTGAACAGCCTTAGCCTCAACAGCTTCGTGACATACTTCCACAAACTGAACAACGAGACATCTCCAACAAGGCAAGCAACTCACCAAGATGCAGATTTGGAAAACGATTTCCCCTCTCCCTCGGGAACTCAACGCAATGGAGAAAATTTATTCCTAAGGAGGGAGGATTTATCTAGGTGGATATAGGTGGCTACCCACCTTTTCTGACTAGCTCAAAACAATTTTCTGGAAATTTTGGCAATTTACTATTTTTAGCAGTTTTTAACTTTCAGGGCCATTTTGAGGGCCCAAATGAAGGTTTTTCGAGATAGAGGTTCTAAATGATATCCAAAGGCATTATTGAGACCTCAAAATTAATTTTCTCAATGATACCTTTCCAATGAGCTATCATACGCTTAAAACGAAGACCGTATGCAAAAGTTACGACCCTAGGAAGTTGATGCACCAACTTACCCAAACGGGGCCCACATGACTTTTGGCGTTTTATCTCCTAGGGTTAGGTTTTTGGATGTCTAGAGTTTTTGGCATTCCAGTTTATTGTAAAAAGGCCTTTAGATCCTCATTGCAATCATCTTCTTGCGAATGCGAGTAGCCGTCACATCTCTTCTCAGAGATAACCTGCCACCATTCTAGCGAGTCTTTCACTCTATATTTTTACAGTCTTTGTACATTTATTTCATTAATAGAAATCATGTATTAATGTATATCTATGTTTATGGTTGCATCTCTGATACATTCATGTTATATTATTGAACATCTGCGACATCTCTGTGCATTTATTTATTATAGTTCCTCTCTCATTTTGTGCCAAAAATAAATCCGGTTTAGTGGTGTCAGAGCAGGCTGTTCTTGATCATTTTTTCAGTTCATGTCCTCGACGAGGTCCAAGTATAGAAATTTGGGTCTCAATATTGTCTCTCTTGAGGACAATCGCTCTCGCACACCCAAGAAACCCTCAATCGAGGAAGAAAAGAAAAACGACGGAGCAGACGATCCTACAAATCTGTTGCTTGAGCAAGCTCTCACGTGACAGAGGGACGAAATGATGGAGAATTTTTCCCACATCCTTCAATGCCTCCCGATAGAATCAGGCACATCTTCATCAAGAGACCACTTTGGAGGAAACTCGCCTTTTAAGGTATAGGTCAATTTTGATATTCCTATACTTGAAGGTCAGTTAGATGCAGATGCCCTAGATAAATGGTTAAATCTGTTAGAAGTTTATTTCTCCGTTCTCAATTTTTTTGATAGATAAAAGATCATCTTCGTGCTCCTTAAAGCTCTCCCCCATGTCAAACATTGGTGGGAAACTTACTAGGAGTAGAGTTCCACAGAGGATTCTGGAATATATGGGGCCAAACTCACTTGGGATTTTTTTGTGGATGCGGTAAAGGAACAATATTATCCTATTTGCAACTCTGAGGACTGGTACATGAGATGGACCACACTGTGGAAAGAGAGGGGCCAAGTAGTTTTAAATTTCACCAACACCTTCCATACCTTGCGCACCAAACTGGGTATCAAAGACGTCGAAGGACATTTGGTTCTTAAATACTTTGGGGCTCTACACAGATACATCCAAACTGAAATGGATTTTCTGGACATCTCATCACTCGGTGCTGCTTATCGATATGCTGTTAAAATCGAGCAGAAATTTAAGCACCAGAAAAAACAGGATTTCGGGTCTACAAATTTGCAACAACCAAAGTATGAAAAAGACGGCCCTAACAAACAGTCTCCCGAAAACCAGTCCAAGCCACATGAAAAGAAGGGTCACGGGAAGACAAAGAAAGACACCGGAAAATGGTGAGATTTCCACAAAATCCCCTGGCACAACACTGATGAATGTCCCTCAAAACAGTCTTTGGTGGCCGAGATCAAAGAAAAGGAGCCGAACCCTGATTCAGAATCTGATTCTGAAGATACTGGTAAAGGACATATCATTGGTGCAGATCCCACTGCTATTGTCGTGACCACAACAATTCAACTAGAAGAACCAACATATCGTGAAGAGGGGGAATGTATTTTTCATTCACAGATGTGGGTGAAGGGGACCCCACTTCATTTTATTGTTGATAGCGAAAGCCAGAAGAAAATCATCTTAGCAGAGGTCATCAAACAATTGGGATTGTCGACAACACCACACTTGCAACCATACAACATTGGGTGTCTTCGCCAAGGACGAGATCTCTGTGTCAGCCAATAGTGTCAATTTTCATACGTCATCCAACCCTTCAAGGATGAAGTATTATGTGATGTTTCCCCACTGGATGTCTGTGATGTTCTCTTGGTCTAACCATATATGTGGAGACACCATGTTGTTTATGAGTCTCGACCCCGTAGTGTCATTGTTACTTTAGGGGGTCATCTCTATAGAATACCAGAGGTAGTTCCGATTACTATTCCTCCTAAAAAGTGCCACAAGGTAGTATCTCATACTGCAAAATTTAGCTTCTTCAGAATCTGTTCAAAAGGGGGACATAAGGACACTACAACCACTACAGCCTCACCCCAAGCACCTTCTATCAAACAAAAGCAGGTGGAGAAGGTTGCAACAAAGTGCAAAGATTCCTTCTGCACATCGTCCTCTCATGTATCTCGACTTGTGGAAGAGCCTCATCCTCAACAGGTTCGTGACAGACTTCCACAAACTGATCAACGTGACGTCTCCAACAAGGCAAGCAACTCACCAAGATGCAGATTTGGAAAACACTTTTCCCTCTCCCCCGAGAACTCAACGCAATGGATACCATTTCTTCCTAAGGAGGGAGGATTGATTCAGGTGGATATCAGTGGCCACCCACCTTTTCCGACTGGCTCAAAACAATTTTCTAGAAATTTTGGCAATTTACTATTTTTAGCAGTTTTTAACTTTCGGGGCCATTTTGAGGGCCCAAATGAAGTTTTTTCAAGATAGAGATTTTCATCGATAGCCAAAGGAATTATTTATCCCCCAAAATGAATCTCCTCGATGGTACCTTTCGAATGAGCTATCATACGCCTAAAACAAAGATCGTATGCAAAAGTTATGACCCCGGGAAGTTGATGCACCAACTTACCCAAACGGGGCACACATGACTTTTGGTGCTTCATCTCCTAGGGTTAGGTTTTTGGATGTCTAGGGTTTTTGGAATTCCAGTTTATTGTAAAAAGGCCTTCAGAGCCTCATTGTAATCATCTTCTTGCGAATGCGAGTAGCTGTCACATCTCTTCTCAAAGATAAGCTACCACCATTCTAGCGAGTCTTTCACTCTGTATTTTACAGTCTCTGCACATTTATTTCATTAATATAAATTGTGTATTACTATATATATGTGTTTATGGTTGCATCTCTGATACATTCCTGTTATATTATCTAATATCTTCGATATCTCTATGCATTTATTTATTATATCTCTGCTCTCATTTCGTGCCGAAAATAAATCCAAATCATAATGCAAATGCATGTCCAAAGGGGATTTATAATTTATGATTGTGTTTTAGAACAATCCTTGTCTTGGTTGGTTTTTGAGCATTGTAGAAAGATTGAGGTGGAGATGATAATTCATAACTAATTATATCAATATAAACCCAAGTATTATTCATAATATATAAGATGGATTCAAGTGATTAATGGTGTTATCACATAAAGTTGTCAAGGCCCGTAAGCATGTGTCAACTTACCCAAGTCTGTCTCCTTGCCCTAATTTTGTCTATTTTTGTTGGCCATGTCCTTGTGTTTTTCCTCACTTGTAGTCTGCAAAATTACTTTCTGTTCTCCTTTCTATTTGAGCTCAGCCTCTTGGCCACTAGCACTAATCATATGTTTTCCCAAGTCCCAGTCAGTTGTCCAAATATTTGTTTGTCACAAGCCACAACGCACAGACTGGTCTAACATGGACTCAGATCAAGCGAGCGAGCAAGATCGGTTTTCATGGGAATTAGGGGTTCATAGGTGGTAGAACTGTTCAACAGACGTCGCAGAATATCGATTTGTGAAAAGAGAAAATGCGGGCCATCTGATCGAGACGAGTCGTGGGCTTTTGATCTAACATCAAGGAATTTCGAAGGATCAGGATTCTTGTCATAAATTTTCATCCATGGCCCAAAGTCTCGAGACCTGAAAATCTGATTGACCAATCTCAACCCGTCCAAACCTAAGGGATGCATGGCACCATATCAAGTAATTTCGCAGTTTCGTGAGTCGGGGTTTCGAAAGTGGAGCATGACAAGACTCCCGAAACGTGAAATTGCGAAGTGCCTCGGCATCAAGCTCGTGGTCTCAGCATCCAATCACATGGGAAGTAGGTGTGGAAAGAGGGGCTAGCGCTCATCGCTTAGTTGGCATTTGTGTTGTTAGGGAAAGGATTGTGGCTGTTCATTTTAAAGAAATCCTAGCCGTCGATTGCAAAAGTCGTTTCACGATTTCAGGTATCGCGATGTTGAGAACAAAGAGGAGTAATGACTCTCAAAAGGAAAAGTCCCAAAAGCACCTTTAGGTGTAGGCTCCAGGTCTCAACCCAACGTCACATACAAGATCAGGCTGATGGAAAAGAGCCATGCCAAAGGGGTGAAAGTGCCTGTATTGATTGCAGAAGCAGAGCAACGGGGCACAAGGCATCAAGATTAGTTCAACGAAGTCATGGGAACCACCTAGAGAATTCATGGGTGTCAGGACTCATTTCGATCCCAACGAAGGAAGTTAATGAAAGTAAGGGATGGTGGTTGAAACCTCGTTTCATCACATAAATGGAAAGCATGAAAGGATGGCCTTGGCGGCTAGCTGACAACCCAGAACTCCTCTGTAAATGGGTTTTCTTGCAAAGCCCATACTGTTTTAATTTCACATATGACAGAGGAAGACAAGTGCAGTCTGACAACAGAAGGAGGAGATGAAAAGACTTGAATGTAGTGGTTCGTTCATGTCCCTGGGAGACATTAGCAGTTTTGAGTATATATACTTAGTTTTGATATTTTGTTAGGGTCGATGGTAGAGCAAAGCTCCCGTATTGTAAATTTTTAATGAACATTATGGTTCTCTGGTTATGTATATGTATTTGAGACATATTGTTTAATGATAGTCAACTTTCTTAATCCCTCTTGTTTCCCTTTGATGCTGAAATAGTTCATGGTTGAATGATTCACTTGAATTATTGTGACTGCATTATGATGAAAGTTTGATTATAGTGTTGTTATAGTTCCTTTCAATTTATTTGATATTTAAATTCAAGAAGTTCTCGTGTTTAAATTGTTCCTCCTTGGGCTACTGAAAGACTTGATGTCCTTGGCAAACCTCTGCATTTTCGCATCGAAGTCTTCCTCCCACTCACCCTTACTACAACTTACTGTCTGAAGTTAAATCAAGACCTCACCTGCTAGTGTATATCAGTCCAATTTTCTGAGTTAAGATGATATTTTCGTGAAAATACACCCATTTTACCCTTTTATAACCAATATGTGACACAAACTCTGATGGGTATAAGGATTACCTCTTTTGCAATCCAGCGGTGACTTCTGGTGCTAACATTTCTAGCGCCTTTGCTATGGATAAAACTGAATATTTTCCCTGGGATTGGACGACAAAGCTTAGTAGTTCTGAAGGTGCATCAGAACTTAGTACAACAAATATTGCAATTGTGCACCTGGCGACTCCATTGAGGTGAATCCACTGACGACTCCACTGTTCCAACTGTGGATTCTAGAAGCAGACACACGAGGTATACTCCAAAACTACCTTTAGCAACACCTGAAGCTGACGCAGATAAAATTGTCAGAAAGGGAAAGACCCTCCGAGAAGGTACTTCTACTGTTGAGCCAGGTATTTATGATAATGTTCACTATCCTTCTTTAGAAACTCCAATTTTTGCTTCTCATTCCCCTTTTATACCTTCTATTGGATTTTCCCAAACTTTAAATTTTGGGAGTGTTCCTGTTGATTTTTCCCCTCCTGGTCTGTGATTGGAGGGAGAAATCCTTGTCACTCCTCTCTCCCTTGAAATTGTACTGTGGTTTAGACCCAACGGCTCAGAATATTTTCCTACCTCAGGCTTTACCACCCCTCCTCCTATTACTATTGTTGCTACCATAGAGAGGGAAACCTCTTTTCCTTCAGGCCCTTTAGCCTTTTCTTCGAATCCTCTGTTGTTTCCCTTTCCTCACGGAGGCTCAGTTCCAATCTCCCCAGTTCGAACCCCTTCTCCTCCTAATTCTCCTCCACCTCATATACCTATGGTAGGTGCTAATACCAATGGAAACATAATGATTTCCATAGTGGCTGCAAGATATGCCCCTCTAGCCCTACCTCAACCAATAAATGATTTCCCTGCTGGAGATTACCTAAAGTATATGCCCAAATTCACTGGAGAGGAAGAAACCACTGTTGAAGAACACCTTGCTGGTTTCTACAATTATGAATACAACCTAAACATTGAAAACGAAGATGTCTGGATGAGAGTTTTTGTCCAGAGCCTTGATGGTGAGGTTAGGAAATGATTTAGGGGATTGACCCCTGGATCTATTGCTGGGATTGAATCTCTAGATGATGTTTTCTTGAGGTAGTGGGGGGATACAAAAGATTTTATGTATTATATCACATAATTTGGATCCCTAAAAAGAAAAGAGGGAGAATTTGTCCCTGACTTCTCCAAAAGATTTAATAAGATGTACAATAAGATCCCTGTTGAGATAAAACCCACATAAGCCTCTGCCAAAATCACTTATGCTAGTGATTTTGACCTTGATTTCTGCCTCCTGCTCAGAGAGAGAAGAGATATTTCCTTGAATAATATGCAAGATGAATCCATGGAAGTAGAATCCAATGTTTTGGCAGTTGACAGGATCAGAAGAAAATATGACAAAGACAAGGGAAGAGGAATATATGAGGCCTCAACCTTTAGTTCTTCTACATCTCACCCTCAAGTAGATGAATTATCCAAGATGGTGAAGTTCCTTTTTGCAGAAATGGAGAAGATGAAATTCGATGGGAAGAAATGTTACAAGAATGTCTTAAATGTTGATAATAGAGGCAACTTCAGGAGATCGAATAACAATTCTCCTCATATTATGCCAAGGGAACAAAGGGATAGAGATAGGAATGATCAGAAAATTCAAACCCCTCTTCAAAATAACCTGGTTGATGATCAGGAGAGGGAAGAAGAAGAGCTTGACCCTAAAATTCATTGTATTGGGGACACCTCCCCTTTCCCCCATTTGACTCAATATGCATACGAGGAATCCCTCATGAACAACCAAATAAATGAGCTAAGTAAGGGTGAGAAGACAAATAATTCCCCCAACAAATACAACCTCCGGTCTAAGTAGAGAGAATAAAATTTTGACGTCCCTGATAAGCCCTCTAGAGAAGAAAAGCCCGCTAGAGATGCAGTGAAAAGAAACAAAGAAAAGAAAGTTCAGAATCCCCCACCCATAGCCAAAGATCCTGTCCCAGAGGTGAGAGAAATTCTGAAGCCCCCTTCCCCTTTTAACTTTGAGCATGAAATTCAGAAGATCAGAATCCTTGTTCCCCTTTCAGAGCTAGTCAAGCACGAAGAATTCAAAAGTTTCATCTCTAAACTGTTACAGTACGAGCCACCCCGTCATTCCATAGACTTAGTAAATATCTAAGATGAAAAGCCAACAGTCATCCTAGGTCCCATGGTAGAATATAGAGATGATTCATCCCCTCCATTCTACACATCACTGAAAATACATGACAAGGTGTTGCATAATTGTCTGATGGACTTAGGGGCATCTCATAATCTCATGCCCAAAACTGTCATGGAATAACTCAGATTAGAAATCAAAAAGGCCTATCATGATTTGTATTATTTTGATTCAAGGAGGGTACAATGTCTTGGAGTCATCAAAGACCTAGTGGTGGCATTGTTCTAGCTACCCATGAAAAGTGTGGTCATGGATATTGTGGTGGGTGACGYTCCTCCCAAGTTCGGCATGCTATTGTCAAGATATTGGATAAAAATACTTGGGGKAACCTTGTAKATGGAACTCACRTATGCTACCATTCTAGTATTCGRAGGGGAGAATAGAAGACTATACAAAKAAGYTCAGTTGGCCTACATTATCAGTGATGAAGCGAGCCCCACCAATCATCCTATATTTTYCCTGGATACTGATTTAGGATCCATCTTATTRCAACTCACTGATGCCCCTGAACCCCCTCTTTATATCATAAATTCCATTACTCTCGGTGAAGATCCTCCTCCAATTACCTTTATGTGGAATTTTTTTTCYGATGGAGCCTCTTCTAGTAAAGGTGCTGGTGCTGGAGTGGTTTATGTGTCACCTTGTCATGAAACCATATCCCTGTCATATAAATTAGAKTTTGAAACTACSARTAATGTGGYAGAATATGAAGCTCTTGTTTTGGGTTTGAGGGCTGCAAAGGAGATGGGAATTGAAGAGATARCAGTGTTCAGGGATGCCGATTTGATTGTCCARCATATCAGAAAGGCTTATTAGGCCAAGAACCCTYGGCTCAAAAATTACAGAAATAAAGTGTGGGACCTGATTGACAACTTTTTCTTGGCCTTCAACATTTCATTTGTTCCCAGGGAAGAAAATGTCATGGCCGATTCTATGGCTATCTCAGCAAGCCAATTCAGGATCCCACTACCACCTAAGCTCAGGTATGATGTTGAAATTAGATATAGGCCCTCTGTACCTGATAATATCAAGCATTGGAAGGTTTTCAAGGATGATCTCGAAATTAGAATATTTCTTGAGTCGGTTGATGAGTTATCTGCATTACACATTGATCAAGATCATGATTCTGAGGGTGGCCCTCCCCCTCAAGTATTTTTGAATAAAATTGCTAATCACCATATTGTTCAGTTGCCTAGAAATCACATTCCAAAGGGTCTAGTTCCCCTGGAAATATTGTTCGATGGGAACGATGTGGCAGTAAAGGGTGAGGTTACAAATGAGGATGCTGATGTGGCTGAGTGTAATATTGGCATAGAGGGGAACCCAAATTTTGTCAATATGTCAACCAACTTGTCAAGGGAGAAAAGGTCAGAGTATACTGAGCTATTAAAGGAATTCGAATATGTGTTTTCCTAGACCTATGAAGACCTCATAACATATGACACAGGCGTTATCGAGCATAAGATTCCGCTGAAGGAGGAGTCCAATCCATTTAGGAAGAAATTGAGACAAATAAATTCTATGTTACTTCCTATCATGGAGAGAGAGGCAAAGAAACTATTGGATGCCGAGACCATCATGCCTTTGAGATATTTAGAGTGGGTGGCCAACCTAGTTCCAGTGAGAAAGAAAAGTGGGGAAATCAAACTTTGTGTCGATTTCAGGAACCTGAATAGGATTTCAAAGAAAGACAATTACCCCTTGCTGAAAATGGAGCACATATTACAAAGGGTAACTGGCACATCAAGGATATCCATGATTGATGGATTCAAGATACAATCAGATCTCAGTCCTTCCTGAAGACAAAGAAAAAATAGTCTTCACCACTCCTTGGGGCACATTCATGTATGCGAAAATTCCCTTTGGGTTGATGAACATGGGGGAGACCTTTCAGAGAGCCATGGATATCGCTTTCGTTGGAGAAAAGAACAAGTTTGTGGTCATCTATCTAGACTATTTCACGGTCTTCTCCATATCATATAGAGAGCACCGTGAGCATTTAAAAAGCGTTTTCCTGAAATGCAAAAAGTTTGTTCTCTCCTTAAATCCCAAGAAATCATTGTTTTCCATGAAGGAGGAAAAATTATTGGGGCATATAGTATCTCCATAGGGAGTAAGAATTGATCCTGGAAAGGTGGAAGCAATCCAAGCCTTGTCTCTCCCAATATCCAAGAAAGAGGTCCAGTCTTTCTTGGGGAAAGTTAATTTTTTGAGAAGGTTTGTTCCCAATTTTGCTGAATTAATGAAGCATATCAAAGCCATGCTCAGGAAGGGTAAAGAAGTGAAATCGATTGCTGAGCCCAAAAAGTCCTTCACCCAAATTAAGAAGGCACTGACTGAGGCACCCGTGCTGATCAATCCTTATTATTCCAAGGATTTCCTGATCTTTTCCTTTTCTTCGTATGATACAGTGGCAACTGTTTTGTTGCAGAAGAATGTTGAAGGGTTGGAGAAACCCATTTCCTTTTTCAGTTGGGTGTTGAGATACGGTGAGGTGAAATATGACATGATGGAGAAGAAGGACTATGCTTTAGTTAAAGATATCAAATATTTCAGAGTCTATGTCCTGCAGTCAAAAATCACTGCATATGTTCCTTGAGCTATCATAAAGGAAATTCTCATTCAGCCAGACATAGATGGAAGGAGGAGCCAATGGATTGCCAAAATCCTTGAATTTGACCTGGAGATAAAGCCCACCAAATTGATTAAATGTCAAGGTTTAGCTAGACTACTGGTTGAATCTAACTACAAAGCTTTGGGGGTTAGCATCATCAATGAATGCCTAGAAAATCAACAAGCTGAACTGTATGATACAAATGCTCAGGAAAACCCCTAATTATCGGGATGTCCTTGGTACAAGGATGTCATATATTTTCTACAAGAATTGTGGCCCCCCGATGACATGCAAAGGAATAATGAAAGAGATTTAAGGCTCAAAGCAATTAAATATTGCCTTGTTGATAAAAAATTATATTGGAAAGACCCCTTGGGGGTACTTCTGAGATGTTTAGACCCACACGAAGCACAAAGGATTATGTCAAAATTTCATGATAGTTTGTGTGGGGGACATCACTTTTGGAGAACGAAGGCCCATAAAATTCTCAGGGATGGCTATTTATGGCCTACTCTGTTCACTGATGTTTGCACAGAAGTCAAAGCCTGCGCTAAATGTAAAAAATTCTTAGGAAAGCAACAACTAAAGCCCCTGCCATTGAAACCTATGGTTTCTTCAGGACCCTTCTAGAATTCATTGGGGAGATTCATCCTGCATCTAGCAACCAACATAGATGGATCCTAATTGCCACACATTATTTTACCAGGTGGATAGAAGCTATCCCCACAAGCAACGCTTCCCACAAGGTAATCATTAGTTTTCTTAAGGATAGCATAGAAAGATTTGGCTACCTATTGACGGGCGAAATTGACCGTCCATCAACTGAGAGAGTGGAACCGGTCCGGGGTTGTCTAAATAACCCAAGCCTTTTGGAATGGACCACCCTGACGAGTTTAATAGCTCCGTTGGCCGCTCTAAGGTCTTTTAAGAAAATCAAAGAGAAAACTAATCTAACTAAGTAATCTAACTAAAATAAATAAAACAAACTAAAACTAAATAAAACTAATAAAACAAACTAAAATTAACTAAAACTAATAAAACAAACTAACTAAAAATAAAAGAAACTAACACACTAATGTAACTACTAAATCAAACTAAAACTAAATATAACTATTCTAACTATTATATACAATCTACTAATTACTATTATAATAACTCAAATCAACTATCTAATTATCAGCTATAATATTACTTATTCACAAATGTACACTATAAACAGACAACAGATTTAATTAAAACCTGCAAAATTCATGTGTTTTCTGCCCTAAGACAGCCAAGGATCTCTTTTTGATTTTTTATATTTTATGAATAAGAAGTGAAACACTGAAATTAAACGATCTAATATATTTACTGAAATTAAACAATCT
>JZKD02S1978441.1:43015-63027 GCA_000966675.3 Picea glauca | reverse complement strand
ATTAGTTGTAATTATACCTCCTAGTCTCCTATATATACCAAGGAGACATTTTCATTTGGAATCATCTTGTACTTGAACATTTGTGTGGGGTAAAAAGAGGTTTCCCCCTCAAAGAGGATTATTATCTGAAATTATCTCTTTTTCAAGGTGTTGAGTACTTATTCTGAGGGTTTTCTATGTTATATTGATATTTGGTTCTTAACACTTGGGCCATTCGAGGTTGTCTATGTTACATAAGGTGGAGATGCACAGTTGAAGACTCTTAATGGATAATCGAAGGATGGTTTAGTAAATGGGACTCGATTGAAGCGGTATTGTGACAACCAGCTGCCTCATAGCTCTTAGTGAAAGAAAAGGAAGAAAGGGTCTAGGTACCAGGCGAAGTTGAAATTGGGTACCAGACTCAGAAAAATTCAATATACACATGATAGGGGGGGATATAGCAGAAAGCACAGGCTGCTCTGTGAATTCGATAGTAAAAGTAATACATAAGGCTCAACCCTGCAGTAACTTAGGATGAGTCACATGTGAGTGTTGGGGGCATGTTGGCCCTTGGTCATGTATTAAGGAAGAAAGCAAATATTAAGGAAGAATAAAGACAAAGTATGAAGTGTGCGGAAGGCACACAAACTAAGGAGGGGTCGAAGTGGTTAAAGAAGAAGAAAAGACGAAGTGAAGTAAAGGAGAAAAATCTGTTGAAAGAGAAGATCAAGGAAGACAAAGAAAAAAAAAATATAGAATGTGGACAAGTCACCAAGCAGAAGAACATACTAATGGATTCTTTGGATCACTTCACAGAGAAGAAGGAAGAACAATTTGGTGAAGTCCTTAAAATGAGGGTTTTGGCACCTAGGGTTTTGGACCTAGGGTTTTGGCACTTAGCATTTTGGCACTTGGGCTTCGGCCTAGGGTTTTATAAGAGTCATGGAATGTATAAATAGAGGTCTATAATAGTAGAGAGGAGGAGTGATAGTGATATCGAGATGTAAAAGTGTTATGTTTTAGTGTATTCTTGTATTTTGGATCTCGAGATGGGTGCACAAGGACAAGAAGTAAAGAGGAAGAGACAGAAGGATCTGCAACTAAGTGTGCAGATAGAGCTATATATTTTGATCTATTCTATCAATAAACAAAGTTTTGTGGATGTATCCTTAGGGGGAGGTTGAGCCATGTAAAATCTTTTTGTTTTATGTGATTTATTCCTTGTTCTTTAATTCCTTTTATGATGTTATTGCACTGCTATTTTTCCTATTGAAGATAAGAAGATATAACCTACTTTGTGAAGTTAAGAATAATATTGTTAATAATATTTGGTTTGTGTTGCATTTCTTTTTAGGAATCATCTTTCATTTCCTGTAGTTGTAGACACCAGTGTCCTGCAACCCCCCTATTTTCTACTTTGGGTGAGACTTCATCTTCTTCGTAGGTGTTTCCATAAGGGCCAATATTTAGCATTTGTTGGTGCATTGTTAGAGTTGAACCCTGGGTATGCCCCTATGCCAACACCACTCTTGGATATGGTATGTGATATGCATGGTTTTATCTTGGCGGAGGGACGACAAAAGTTATATGTTGGCATCATAACAAACCGACAACTGGAAATGGTTAAGAAATACCAAAACCATCTGATTAAAGTTTTTGTATGTTCCCCCCAGTATCCTAATGTACCACTTCATGGTGACCCCTGTGAGGGTTCTTTGAAATAGCCTCAAATGAATATAATCATCATTAAGGGAGTTACAATAGAACCAATGATGAAAAGTAGTGACATGATCACCCGGATCCTTGCCAGTCTTGCCTTCGAATTTTGGGATTTTTGAAGGAAGCTTGGTGGGATGGGGGGCCATAACGGACCGTGACACACATGGTCATTCACTAATTTTGACAAATTTGGTAGATTAAGTGTGGCCAAAAAAGGGAGTTGGGGTTGCGGTGTCTGAGCCCATGCTCCCAAGAAAGATTGGGATAGAGGGATTGTAGGCCATCCAGGGTTCTGGTATATGCCATGGCCCTTTCTAGTAGGATAATATTGTCCTCCAAAATTATTCATAAAAGGTTGTATGAGGAACCATACCCACGGAAATGGAATAACAAAGGTTATATACGTTTCCCCCAACCGAAGGGGCTCAAGGATGGGGTTTTACCATAGTTTGAAATTGAATCCCTCCAAATGGAAATCTCAAGGACAGAGGGGGATTCACCATAATAAATGTGTTTTTTAAAATATGCATGGAGGAATAGGGGATAAAGGATGAAATGTAGGAAGTAACTTGTCCACCCGGTTTGATCACTCCATCTAGGAGCATTGAGACTAGGATTAGGCCTAGAAGAAAAAGGAGGCCAAACTCCAACTATAGGATTCTTCGGGGGAATATGGCCTCCACCAAACGAGAGAGGATCATATGGAGGACCATGCCCCTAGGTCCAAAACTAGGATTCACATTAGCCATTGGAATGGAGGATGAGAGTTAGAACTTCATGTTGGGCATACAAAAAGAAAAGGAATTAGAGACCAGAGGTATTGACTCAGAATTGTAACCTAGCATACCAAAAAGAGATTCAAAAGGATTCATTCCTATTGGTTGAGTAGAACCCATAGGTTTGGTAGTAGTAGAGGTGGGCATCTTTGGCACCCCAACCGTCAATGTTGAAGGAGTTGAAGGGATTCACTAATAAAAGAAGATATAGGAGTCGAGGGACTCCCAGTGACGTTCGAGTTTGACTTAGTACCCATAACTGGATAATCACAAGTCTGGGAGGTGGAGATATATGTACCACATCTATTAACTTTACACCTTTTATAAGGAAACTTTAGTAAATACTCAAGATGTGGTGGTAACTTCAATAAACAACGAGACTTGCAAGGAGGCTAGTCTTTCTCCACGATGACTCAAGAATCGAGATATAAAACCAAATCCTAGGGACAACTAATAGTGAGACAGAACACCAAGATAAACAAACAATGAAAATGCACACAATCAAGATATAGTGGCTGAAAAAGAGGCCTCCCTCACTAGATTGGTATGTCTCGCCCAACAAGGCCCTCAGACTCCCTTCAAAATATTGGAGGTATCATAATTAGTTATAAGGGACCTCATGGGATTAACAACATAGTTGGTTAGATCCACCCAGAGAGGTAATCCTCCATAAAGGTTGTGTGATGTCGAATCCTTATCTGACTTAGGGTACCTGCAAAATAACCCTTGCAAGTAACCTATGTGGCTACCTATGTGAAGAAACTAGAGTCACCATAATATAACCAATGTGCATGCGGACAATTGCAATTCCGGTCCACCGTATGGGAAAGGTAACAAAGCCCAAAATATTGAAATCACCACCACTCATGGAGGTAAAGGTATTAGCAAGACCCCCAAATATGAATAGAACATCATAAATATCTCTAACGCTAAGAAGGTATTATAGGGCTATCTCTGCAACCAACTTCACGCGATCTCGTGCTTAACTCAAGTGTGAGAGGAGCCTTCTGATGTCACTAATTACACAACAGGTTTCACCACTCCCTAGTCAGACACATTTGTTTAGTTTAATAGCCTTGGAGAAGTTTACTCACAAAATCCTATTCCAAGGCCCTATGTCCTATACTTGTTTGTGTACACTGAAAAATAAAATTGTTTCTAATCAATTTAAATTAATCAACGTTAATTTTAATAGATTTTTCTTACTCAAGAGGTGTGGTTGTGAAACTGATGGTATTACGAATCAACATATAAAATAAACAAATATAAAAACACTGCTAATTACTAATCTTGAATTTTGAAGAGATGGTATGCTTCTAAATGCAAATTTTCCAATGGAATCTCTCCACATGTGTCAAAATCAATGCAAAGTAAACAAAAGAGAAAATTCCATAATGATAAATGAGTAAATGCTTTTGTATTTTTGACATAAAGAAAATAAAATGCAATTGTTGAATAACAACTTCAGATATAGACCCTACTACAAGGAAAAATAGACAAGTCAAGTAGGATACTGAGAAACAAACACTTAGATCGATGTGAAAGGACAAACAATGAAAAGGATGATAAGAAAGAATACCACCTTAAAATTTAACAATGATAAGGATTCCTATCACTCTGTAAGTGCTTAACAGTTAGGACAGAGACCCAAGAAGACTCAACAACCAACCAAACTCACCCAAAAAACACCAAACTTAGCCAACAAGACTAAAGAGATGATGTACACGACTGTTTGAGAAAAAATTGCATATGTAGATGCCCTAAAGTAGGACAACTCATGTATGTATGCGTCTGTCAAGGGAAAAACCATGTATACCTAGTAAAACACTGTAAGAACAAGGGTTAAGCTAAGAAAATTAGATGCAAAGTAAAAATAGGATGTCAAGCAATCAGGAGAAAAGGAAACTCAAGATAATATAGAGAAACTCAAGGAGAAAAATACTCTAAACCACAAAAAAGAAGATCAATCCACAGTATGGTCGCCAATTATGTTACGAGGAAAATATATCTATGGTATGGGGTAAACCAAGATAGAAGGAATGAAACATATAAATCAAATCTAATCCCAAGTATGCTATATAAATGGAATGCTAACAATACAAGGCCAAGATCCTGTTAGAAATAATATGTGTGCTCGTTTAACCATAGACAATATAGAAATATTGACACCCAACCATAGGTCGAAGCCACCCTCGAACACCTTAACCTTGACAGAGAATAATTCTGGAAGAAAACCCTAGGCCTAATAACCAATCAATGTAGCGTACCTCTCTTCAGTGTTATCATACGAAGCAGAAAGTCCAAACCATAACCAATACAAATTCCAAGCCTAAACCGAGAATGCAGGTTGCAGTAGTTGCAAATATAGGTACTCTTCAGACTTGCGCACTTACTCAGTTTCTGCAATGCACACTTTTACATTTCTACAGTTGCAAGTTGTATGTATCAAATGATATATGGCGTCCTATATTTATATTGCTTCTCCTTAGGTGTCTGGGTTGACTTCTCACTCTGGAGGCTAAAAACTCAATATTAAGTATTTCCTTTTGTCAACTTGTCTTCTAGGGTTATGTAAAATGTTTTAGGGTTTCTTCTTGCTTCCCGAAATATTCTATTCTTTTCAGGGTTACACGTGGAGTTTAATACCTCTCGCAGATACCATAACATCAACACTCCCTCCTAGCTAGGGAGGTATTGAAACAAATGGTCTTGAGCACAAACATACCATTTAATTGGTAGCATCATCATAGCCATACATGTTATCTCATGATTAGATCACGAGAACCCTCATCATTATCACTATCATCTAATAGCATCAACTGCATCATCTCTCAAAGCCATACTCCATATGAGTAATCAAGCATGATACTGAATAAGTCACTCACTCCAAAGAGTGATACAAGAACCATTCTTCTAATCCAGACATATGTCCTAAAAGAATAAATATTTCAACAGATACTGGAAGCCATGCCATGGGATACAATAACTATTCTTCTAATCCAGACATATGCCCTAGAAGAATAAACATCCTAGACCATTTTCTGCCTGGAGAATGTCTGTCCACCAACATACTGACTATCCATCTAGATGATAATCATTTCCAACACTATTGATAGTCTTGATGGAAATCAAAGAAATGTCATTCAATAGAACACAACTGTTTCTATCCATAGTATTACACAACTACTATCCAGTGGTACAAAACCACACTAAGTAGCACACGACTACTTAACAAATGACACATAGTCACAACCAGTGGAACACATCCACCATAGTAGCATATCATCTACTGTCCAGAGACATGAAGTATCCATAGAAATCATATCATCTGATATAAACCTGCATAAAAACAATATCATGATATAAACATAGTCATATGAGGCATTCTTCCACTCACATCTGTGAGATATGGAAGAGCATTTGCCCTTAAAAAGTAAAACATCAACAATGGGCTATCTGGACTACTCTTCTCAAGCACAGAAGAATAATTTTCCATTATTTCTGATCTTGGACCATTCACCTAACTGGGCCATTCCTCCAACACTAATCATAGTACAGTGGATGAGCATTCCCTAGGGAATGCCTATACGTTATTGATGAACCTAGACAATTCACCTAATTGGGTCATTCCTACGACACTAAACATAGTGAAACTTGGAGAGAATGAGTCTTCCCTAGAGAATGATTGTCCAGACCATTTCCTAAGGAAATGATTGTCCTGCACCAACCTCTAAAACATACCATTCTTCGGAACTACTCACAATTGTGAACTTCGAAAGAATGAATGCCTGACGAGGAGAACCATTCTACTTGACCACTACTCAGAGTGACTGCCAAGAAGAATGAATGTCCTAGACCATTCCCCCACACTGGCCACAAGGGGAATCATTTTCTATGGTACATCAACAATTTATCAAACCATTTTCATTACGAAAATGTGAATCATATCTGGACCATTTTCCAAATTGGAAAATTCTTGTTCGTCAGAAATCTCAAACCACTTTCCGAACTGGAATGGAACTTCTCATCCTGGAACATTTTTCGAATTGAAAAATGATTGTCCATAAATCAATAACACATTAATACTCCCCCCCCAACCTGGGAAGTTGTCTCCACGAGCCCGAGCTTGCAAAATTTTCATATCGAACAAAGGTTTTACCAAAATATCTATTATATGCTCATATGTGGAGATATATTGGAGAACCACTTCTCTTTTCTAGACTTCATCATGGAGAATGTAATGATTGATCTCAATGTACTTTGGTCTGTTATGGAACATTGGTTTTTTCTGTGAAGGCTTCATGTAGCTTTGATCATTACAATATATATCATGGTTGAATTCAACACTTCGGTTTCCTGCTAGCTCATGACATCGTGGCAAGGATCAAACTGAAACATATCCAAGTAGCACTTCTTCTGTTATCATGATAGTTTTACATGGATTATCAATCCATCATCCCATACTTATGAGTAACTATTTTGATACATTGTCTCTGTCATAGAATGTTCTTACTACGCTTCTGTTTTATATGAGATACTCTGCTTCAATTTGTTTGAACCCATACAAGGGCTTCTTATATCTGCATATATGGGTCTCTTTCTCATATACCCAAAAAACTTGATATTTCTTTACATAAGCTTCTTCCACAAATTCTCTATTGGGAAAACAATATTTTACAACCAACTGATGTAAAATTCAATCCATGGATACTGCAAGAGATATAATAGCTCAGATAGAGGTATATTTGGTTTACAGGAGCAACCTTTTATCACAGTCTTCTCCTCCTTCTGGAAGAACCTCTAGTTCTGAATCTCGTAATGCTTCCATTCATAACCCTTTTTCACAATTTCTTACATATATTTTTCTTCATCATAACTTCCATTTCTTCTACTTGATTGCTTCTAGTGGGTTCAAACTAAGTTGGTAGTCTTGTGATTCTCAGTATAATGACTGGTTGTTCTGGCTTTTCTTTCTCTCTTGGAATCTTCATGCTTTTCCTCATGTTTCTCTTTAGCTCTTGGGTCCATGAACTTTTCTTTAGATTTCATGCCTCGAAGATTCCAAATTCTTCCTTTCATCATAGGATCATGGATGTAGATGGACAACCAAGGATACTTTAAGGATTCTTTTCGAAGAATACTTCTTCTAGAGTCAAGATGAACATGTGTTTCTTATCATGGATGATATTGTCAATGGGAACATGGAAATATACTTCATAATCTTTCATGGATCATATCATTTAGGATTATCTCCCTCCTAATCCTTGCTTCATGCATGAATGCATGTTCTTCTTTTGGAATTCTGTAATTATCTCCCTCCATCTAAGAGAGCCCATGCTTCCGTCTGCATCCTTATTGCCTTTTGCAAAGTGTCACAAGTCTTTTTCTAATTTTCTCTTGATTGTTGACTTCTTTTTGTTTTGACTTATTTTGGGTCTCTTTCAAGATTGATTCTGATTTCCTCTTATTTAGCACTTGTTACTTATATAATAGCTTCCATAGGAACTGTTACCAAGGATTGTCAATGTACTTCATATTTTCATGTGTATTTCTCGACTTGTAGTTATCCTGATACCAATCCTTATTTTGTTATTCTTCCATAGGTATTTTTTCACTTGAATATCTTATCTTCTCAGAAATAGATATGCAAGATATGTACAAAAACTATGTAAAAATGGTATGTACAAGAACTATGAAGAATATTGTTACATTGTCTTAGAAGAAGAAGAATGTTTTACCCTACTTGGCCTTCTTTTAGGGTTCCCTTTCTTTGGACACTGATGCTTTGTGTGTTTCCTTCCTTTTCTTTAACTTGGGACAATGATTCTTGTAGTGACCATATTTTCGACAGTTGAAGCATTGCATTTTTGACATATCTTTCTCTTGATTTGGTTTCTTTCTTTAGTCAAACTTCTTCTTATTCCTGAACTTCTTGAATTTTGTTGTGTAGGCTTGATCATCATATTTCCTTTTGAATTTCTCTTTTGCGCTAATCCTTGATTCTTCTTATGCACAGCAGGTCCAAAGTTCTTGAAATGTGGGATACTCCTTCCTTGTGTTCATGCTTGCGACAAATGCATCCCATGTCTTGGGAAGACCACTGAGTACTATATTTACTTGTTCCTTCTCTGAAATGATTTCTTCAATAGCTTGTAGTTGATCTCTTAACTGAGATATTCTCACAAAGTATGATGTTATGTTGTTATCATCATTCATTTTCATGTCACGAAGCTCATTTTTCAGACTCATTACTTGTCCAATGTTTCTGACTAAGAAGAGGTTATTTAGGGCATCATACATCTTCTTAGATGAGTCAATATGAGAGATGTAGGGTATCAAGTCATATTTACAAAGTCCACTATGATACTCATGGAATTGATGTCACTATCCTTAAACTTCTCCATAATTTCAACGTTCTGAGGTTCCATTTCTTTTCCTTCTTCAACCTGTGGTTCCACAATATTTCCTTTCACAATATCCAACACTTTATTCTTGGAAAGGATGACGTCAATCCTTTTCTTCCATGCTATGAAGTTAGAATCCCCTTCTAACTTGTTTTTTGATCTCATAGAGTAAGTCATGACTGCTTTGACTTGGTCAACCTTTGAATTTGACAAAAAACTTAAACTTGGCGTCTTAGCTTTTTGAGAGTACCAGGAGGTGCATTGGGTTAGGGCGCACTAGGATATTTATA
This sequence comes from Picea glauca, assembly GCA_000966675.3. NCBI lineage: Eukaryota > Viridiplantae > Streptophyta > Pinopsida > Pinales > Pinaceae > Picea > Picea glauca. The sequence goes on along the minus strand of JZKD02S1978441.1, from coordinate 53,856 downwards.
AATTAGGTCAATCTCTTCACTTAAGGTGCCTCAACAAGAGGGTTAGGTTTTCATTGCTGCAACAAAACTTTGTTTGCAACTGCAACTATAACTGAGAAAATCCTCCCAATCTATCTTCCAATGGTTAGACTATATGAAGATAGTGTGGGCCCATAACCTGTTATAAATAATAGGTGTGCTTATTTAACCATAGACAATATAGCAATATTGTCACCCAACCATAGGCCGAAGCCACACCCGAGCACCTTAACCTTGACAGAGAATAATTTTGGAAGAAAACCCTAGGCCTAATAGCCAATCAATGTAGCGTACCTCTCTTTAGAGTTAGCATACCATGAACAAAGTCCAAACAATAACCAATAGAAATTCCAACTCTAAACCGAGAATACAGGTTGCAGTAGCTACAATTGTAGTTACTCTCCAGACTTGTGCACTTACTTAGTTTCTGCAGTGTGCACTTTTACATTTCTATAGTTGCAAGTAGTATGTATCAAATGAGATCTGGCGTGTTGTATTTATACTGCTTCTCTTTAGATGTCTAGGAGCACTTCTCATTTTGGAGGCTAAAAAATCAATATTAAGTATTTCCTTTAGCTGACTTGTCTTCTAGGGTTATGTCCAATGCTTTAGGGTTTCTTCTTGCTTCCCAGAATATTCTATTCTCGTCAGGGTTACACGTGGAGGTTAATAGCTCCCGTAGCTACCATAATATCAACATATCCTACCTCATTCGGATGTTTGATGAGGACCATCGTTGAGCACACAACTCAAATCTTTATACCTGCAACTTGTCCTCAACAACTAAGATACACAAGCATATGGTGACAATATATAGTATTAGCATAATCCATTAACATACATGAAAAATACGCCCATCAAATAATAATTCGAATATTTTCAAGATATCAATTGGATGAGAAAATAGTATTTCTATTAAAATAATTGACACAAGTATATAGGCGACAAACTTTTGTAACAACACACATCGGAACCGAGAAATTAAGTTCCTCCAACTGGGCCTCCACCTCTTTAATCCTACACCAATTTCAAGCTAATATAAAGGAGACAATGAGGTTATCCATCACAAAGAAGGAAGAGCTTGGGGGTTGAACAAGGGGTTTAGAATTTCAAGGACAAAGGGATGCAGAGTCAATATGAAGTGAAATTTCTCCAAAGTGTCTCTGCTCTCAAAGTTGAATTGTTTAGTCCCTCAAGTCTTAGATATGGATCAATTTATAGTCTTCAAATGGAACTGAAGGGTCGAGTCAGAGCGTTTCCATTGTATGGAGGGTCAAGGATCATGGATCTCATGACATGGCATGGAAAGATGACATAATTTTTAATTTTGAAACCAAACTTGATGTATGCAGGATTTAGTGGACAAACCTATGTATACGCTTGTTGTCTAACTGATAGGGTGTGTATATGTGGAAAATGTGTTTTTTTGCTCTAGAAGTTACAAAAGGAGACTTCAAGTCTGCATAGGGAAATAGAAAGTTCATCCAAGCAAGATGCATGGGGTGAGGAAAAATTTGATGTAACATCATCTTCACAAATCCATCTTTTGTTATATCTATAGGTTTTTTGTGAATAGACTCATCCACCATGGCTATGGTTTTGCAACTTTGTTCTTAAGGAAATTCTCGGATCCTAAAATTTTCCATAAATACCCCAGAGAAAACTTCTCTCATACAAATATTATCTATAAATTTCCATGGATATTTCACTAGAATAGTTCATCACAACAAATTGTATACTATTATGAAATCTTAGATTATGCAATTTATTTCCTTAGATACTAGATAACTGCTAATATATTATTCCTTGAATTTATAAAAATAATTGAATACGAAAAAAAATGTTAAAAAAAAAACATACCATCCACACACAAATGAACACAAGATATATCCTAGGAAACCCATTATTGGAGAAAACCTAGCTAGAAGGTGAGGCATGTGCTCTTCTCTCATTTTTTTAGTTATGAAATAGAGAATACAAGGAAAGAGGGGGAACTCGCTATGGAGTTTCCTCTCACATTGTGGCCTGAATTATTGATACAATATCTTCTACCCATTTTTTATTCTCTCAAAATCCACTCCTTGGATTTTGTGCTCAACTATGGAACAAGTACAATACAAAAGAATGGAACCCCTTCTCTTCCTAGCGGCCCCATATTTAACATAGCCTAATATAACTCTACGGTTATCGTTTTGACTTCCTTAACCCTAAATCATTGATAAGTTTTGGATCTTCTAGAATTTTCTTGAAAATGCATATGTTTCTAGCCCCACATGTTTGATTAATTTGGGATGATGTTGCATCCGCTCGTACCATAGTGGTCTACAAGGTGTGTCATCTTGCCAGAGACATACCTTTTTCATACAATATCCAATTAAGGTGTTGTCTACACCATTTGAAAGGTCTCAGTGTCTAGAAAACCACAAAGGGTGTGGACACATAATTCAAACACTACAACCTCCAAAAATGTCCTTTAATGTCTCAAAATGGTTGTAGAAGATTCTAAACCCCAATTTTCCAAATTGATACCTACCACTAAAATGGCCATGCAAGTCGATTCCTCCATTTGTTTCCACCCATAAAGTACTAATATAGATGAAATTTTTTATGATGATCCAATCTGGATTAGTTATCTTCTTTCCTTCATAGGATATTGTCAAAAAATATTTTTTCATTTATAAATAAGGTCCCCAATGTTTCCATCTAATTAGAACCTACAACTATGTTAACAACATTAACACTGATAAAATTTGCAACATGAAATTTGGGTATGCCTTCATAATCATCAATTAATAGTTGTAAGATGAATGTCAAATTTGTTGTTGCCATAAATATCTTCCTTTATAAATATACTTGAATTTTGAATTAACAATTGATTTTCCAAGTTGACATAATATAATTTTCTTCTTTGTATGGGAAAATAGAAATGATAATATCATTTCTTTTAATAGTCCCTTTGAGTTTTAGTAATCCAAGGGCCATGCTTTAACATCTTAAAAACCTACCTTCCTTATGTGTGTTAAATTTTTATTTTTTTTTAAATGTTTTTCACGACTTCAAATTGATATCTCCTTATAGGTCTTAAATAATTCCTTCAAATTTGAAATATAAATTTAACTTGACACAATTTATTACTCTTTATGTATTATTTTTCATCAAAATTAACTTGGATTTAAAATAATGATTGACCTTATCTTTTAGTCGCCATAGTAGGATTCTTTCTTCAGCTCGAGTTTTGTCTTTTCTCTTGATTAAACTAAGGGATTAATTTTATAACCATTTAATTGAACCTTCGGGCTTCAGATTCATCCAATTCTATGTGTGCTCAAACTTCTAGGGGCAGGTTGGTTCGATAAATTTCAACCGACTCCTCTACCCCCAACTGCAACTATGACCACAACCGCTTTGGGTCCTATAGTTGGAATCACCTTGCACCATGAGAAAGAGCCAGAGCACAAAAGAAGAAGAAGGGTAGAACCAAGGACCAACAAGGATACTAGAAATAGCATTAGAAAATGAGAAATGAACCAAAGATCGAAGAGGACACATAACAATGGGAGGCATATTGACAGAGAAAGAAGAACATAATCATAAGGGAGATCGACTATGTCCATGGGAGCTGAGAGTGATGACCTCGGTTTGTATCCTTCCACTATTGTGAACTTCCATACCAAAGCAAACAAATAAACCATCCAAATCTAACTCACTATAGGAGGAGTTAGATTTGAATAAACCATCCAATAAACCATGAGCAATCTTGTCACATCTAAAATCAGAGTCTTATCGCGAAGACTATTCGCAAGTATTTCACTATCTGTGCCTCACTAAAAACATGTGATCTTTCTCTCGATGTCTTTTCTCTCCTTTCAACCATGCTGGTTGACTTCTTTTTCATAACCCATATAACTTATATTGGAGGGCATTGGAGTAGGGTGTCTTGCAGCATTAAATGTAACTTTATATAAGGTTGGATATATTCTATTGTATATATCATTTCTGGAACCTCTTTTTCAAAACGCATATAACTTATATTGGAGGGCATTAGAGTAGGGTGAACAATATACAACCTGTTGTAGCATTAAATGTAACGTTATATATAAGGTTGGATATATCCCTGTAACGTTTTATATAGGGTTGGATATATCACAGTGTATATATCATTTTTGGGACTTCTTTTTCAAAACGCACATAGCTTATATTGGAGGGCATTGAAGTAGGGTGAGTAATATACAACCTGTTTTGCAGCATTACATGTAGTGTTATAAATAGGGTTGGATATATCCCAGTCTATATTATATCTTATATATAGAATTGGATATATCCCAGTGTATATATCAATATCAAAGTTATTTAATCGTATATAAGGTTATCCAACTATATATACAATTATCTCATCATATATATTAATATCAAAATTATTCAACAATATATATACAGTCTACAGCAGCATTCAATACCACCCAGCAAGCTGTATATTAATAGCCATAGCCATCGAAGTAGCATAAGCAAAGATGAAATATGCTTCATTTATAGAAGAGTTTCCTGCAGCTTCAACTCGCACCAATATTCACTGTGCGAAGGGCANGGGCGGCCATGGATTTTGTAGGCCAGGATGAACTTTTGGCCACACGTTGGGCATCGAGTCTGCGCAGGAGCATCTGTCAATGCATCGAACAAAATATCCATTCTTTGGTCGAGGATGCGCTACAAGTGCAGTTGGTCGTCTTGGTTTTGCCGAATTTCAAAAATGATTTGGAGGTGCTCGTTCGAGAGTCGATTTATGGAGAGAAGAGGTGGCTCTGCCTCCTTGTACTCGTCAACACTCATAATATGCTCCTCCACCTGCCATCTTGGGGAAATTTCTCCCTCCACCATGCAGGAGTTCTCTCTTTAGAAGGTGGTGTTTCCTCTTTAACCAGGCAGTTTCCATGGATCAAAGGAGGAGAGTGAGGGGGTGAGGATGGAAGCTCCGACGACCCATGGCTATTATGCATGGGGCCAAAGGTGCAAATTGTGATGAGAGCCAATTGGGAGGGGGTGAGTCTGTCGCGTCTAGAGAGGGTGTTGTAATACAATGAGCCTCTCTTGGACTTCCCTCTTTCTCTTGGCATGGTGGAAAGAATGCAGAGGCTGGTCTGCAGTGGAGTGAAGGCGGAGGCTCGAGGGGTTGGTGGAAAGAGCCCGAGAGAGCCCGAGAAAGATGAAGAGGAGGAGAAATTGTAGAGGGAAATGTAGAGAATTCTCTTGAAAGAGCCAATGGGCAGGAGCACAATTGCAGAGGGAAAATGAGATAATTCACCTAAGAGAGCTAGGGAGAAAGCACAATTGCAGAGGGAAAAAGAGAGATTCACCCGAAAGAGCCAAGGAACAAGAGCAATTGCAGAGGGGGAATGAATGAATTCACCGGGTCATTTTCCCTCTTAGTGCAGCTTGAATTGACGGATAGGATAGCCATGAGAGATGAGGTGACAACTTACCTAGGCCTGGTGCCTAGCAAGGTATGCCTGGTCTGGCTTACGCGAGGGGCCATTAATCTCTGCTGGGTGTAGGTCATTCTGCAATAATAGGTGGAGGGATGGTGATCGAGGTTATTAACTCCCATTGTCACCCCATTCCACATGTCCTCTAACTCTGTCAAATTGTCACCCCATCCAGGGGAGGGCACTCCTAATGGGCCAGCTCCATGAAAATTGCATGCTGAGTAGAGTCAACACTTGGATTGTCTAATTTTTCTGCAACCTTCTTTGCACTTCGTCATATGTGTGAGGTGGTGAGAGTGAGAGAAGGCCTGAGAAGAGCTTTTAGACTGTTGAGGGGGCCTAGGAGATGCTAGCTGGGGNGGGCGGCCATGGATTTTGTAGGCCAGGATGAACTTTTGGCCACACGTTGGGCATCGAGTCTGCGCAGGAGCATCTGTCAATGCATCGAACAAAATATCCATTCTTTGGTCGAGGATGCGCTACAAGTGCAGTTGGTCGTCTTGGTTTTGCCGAATTTCAAAAATGATTTGGAGGTGCTCGTTCGAGAGTCGATTTATGGAGAGAAGAGGTGGCTCTGCCTCCTTGTACTCGTCAACACTCATAATATGCTCCTCCACCTGCCATCTTGGGGAAATTTCTCCCTCCACCATGCAGGAGTTCTCTCTTTAGAAGGTGGTGTTTCCTCTTTAACCAGGCAGTTTCCATGGATCAAAGGAGGAGAGTGAGGGGGTGAGGATGGAAGCTCCGACGACCCATGGCTATTATGCATGGGGCCAAAGGTGCAAATTGTGATGAGAGCCAATTGGGAGGGGGTGAGTCTGTCGCGTCTAGAGAGGGTGTTGTAATACAATGAGCCTCTCTTGGACTTCCCTCTTTCTCTTGGCATGGTGGAAAGAATGCAGAGGCTGGTCTGCGGTGGAGTGAAGGCGGAGGCTCGAGGGGTTGGTGGAAAGAGCCCGAGAGAGCCCGAAAAAGATGAAGAGGAGGAGAAATTGCAGAGGGAAATGTAGAGAATTCTCTTGAAAGAGCCAATGGGGAGGAGCACAATTGCAGAGGGAAAATGAGATAATTCGCCTAAGAGAGCTAGGGAGAAAGCACAATTGCAGAGGGAAAAAGAGAGATTCACCCGAAAGAGCCAAGGAACAAGAGCAATTGTAGAGGGGGAATGAATGAATTCACCAGGTCATTTTCCCTCTTAGTGCAGCTTGAATTGACGGATAGGATAGCCATGAGAGATGAGGTGACAACTTACCTAGGCCTGGCGCCTAGCAAGGTATGCCTGGTCTGGCTTACGCGAGGGGCCATTAATCTCTGCTGGGAGTAGGTCATTCTGCAATAATAGGTGGAGGGATGGTGATCGAGGTTATTAACTCCCATTGTCACCCCATTCCACATGTCCTCTAACTCTGTCAAATTGTTACCCCATCCAGGGGAGGGCACTCCTAGTGGGCCAGCTCCATGAAAATTGAATGTTGAGTAGAGTCAACACTTGGATTGTCTAATTTTTCTGCAACCTTCTTTGCACTTCGCCGTATGTGTGAGGTGGTGAGAGTGAGAGAAGGCCTGAGAAGAGCTTTTAGACTGTTGAGGGGGCCTAGGAGACGCTAGCTGGGGGAGATTTTTTCCGAGTCTTTTCCATTTATGACTTTGGTAGCTAGCTCAAGGATAACTCTGGAGTCTCCTTCTATGATTAGCCAATTGAGATTATGGTCAAGTGCCATTTCGATTCCTTTGATGAGACCCCAGATTTCTGCTAAATTATTGGCGTCATACCACATATTTTATGCCATGAGAAATTGAATTTGGCATGTGTTGTCCCTTATAACTGCTCCATATCCCAAGTTTCCTAGATTTCCTTTAGAGGCACTATCAAAATTGACTTTGTGAAAGTCGTATGGGGAGGGAAGCTAGGAATAGGGGCTAGAATCAGTTTCTTTTAGGGAAAATTGTAGGGGGGGAGAAGAGGGTCAAGGAGAAGCCCCAAGAATTTAGGACGAAGAGTTCACTTGGATCGGTGGGAAAGTATTCTTGGGTCTAATTGTGGAGCTAGAGGGTTTCCTGAAGATGCATGAGGATTGTGGTCCAGAGGTGAGGGGGAGGGGAGGCTTGAGAGTGGAAGATTCACCTATTTATCTCTATCCACAATTGCCAGACAATGAAGACTGGTAGGAGTTTCCATGTTCTGCTTAGGACATGAATTTTATAAGAACCAGGCCCCCAATTTCTGATTGTGTTGATGATGTTGTTGTTCTCTCTTTTGGTTCTTCTCATGTTCTGGGTAGCCTAGTTCCAGATTTCCTCACTGAATGGGTAGTTATTTAAGAGGTGCTCCATGGTTTCTTCCTGATGGTGGCAAAGGTGGCACTTTGAGGGGCCTATGAATCCCCATTTCCTGAGATTTTCCCAAGTTAGGATTTCTTTTTGAGCTAGAAGCCAGAGAAAAGTGGAGATTTTTGGCCAAAATTTTGATTTCGATATTATTGGCCATATGTGATATTTTTGAATGTTGTGGATTTTTTTCTGCAAAATGTAGAATTCTTTGAGTGTGAAGTTTCCATGTGGGGTATGACCCCATCAAAGAATGTTCAGTTCTATTCTTATATAGATTCTCCTTTGATTTTTCATTTGTTTCCAATGCTGCAAGTCACATTCTGATGCCGTGTGGAGATCATGGGAAGTTGTTTCCATCTCCGCGAAGGAGAATTGTTGGAGCTATTTAATCATAGTTCTGCCACTTTAAGGGAGGTTAGATATTGTATGTGATTCTCATAATATCTTAATTTGTCTTTAGTTTGTAGGGGTGGCAGTTGCTGCCAGAAGTCCATCCAGAATAATGCACTCTCTCCATTACAAATTTCACAAAAAACATGTTCTTGTATTAGCTGACGATTTTTCCAGGTTGCGTTCCAGATATTGGAGCCTTGAGTTTTGTCCCGCAGCCATATAAGATGATCTTGAGATGTGTTCGTGGCATATTTGTGTTTCCAAAAATTTTCCCAAAGCTCAGTCAGAGTTTTGAGCCAATTCCACCATATCTTTGCTCCCATGGTGTTGTTTAATTTTTCTGGATCCCGGAGACTCAGACATCCTAGATATTTAGGCTTACATACTTTATTCTAGATGACAAGAGCCCACTTTTTGTCAGGGTTATGACCATGCCAAATAATATTTTTTTTCATATTTCTTATTTTTTTATGACTGATTGCAGATTTCTTATTTTTTATTTTATTTCAAGAGGTAGGCAGGAATAGCTTGTAGAACTAATTTCAAAAGAATGAGCTTGGCTAGGAGATTGAGGGATCGAAAGGTACAGTTTCTAAGGATATTAGAGATTTAAAGGAGAAGAGAATCCCATGAAATGTTTTTGGCAGCCGAGTCAGAAAGAGGAAGTCTCAGGTAACAAGAGGGCAGGGAGCAGATGGGTATGTTCATCAGTTGCAAGATGTGATGTTGGATGAACACTGGCGTATTGAAGAAGAAGAGTTGATATTTGGCCAGATTAATGGTGGTTCCGAAGGCTTCACTAAAATCATTGAGAATGGAGCTTAGTTTGTTGGCTTCCTGCGCAATGGGGGTGTTCAAAAGCATCGTGTCATATACAAATTGGCTATGTGAGGTTGTTGGTTGTAACCCATGCAAATGGAGGCCTTGTAGCGAGCCATTTTGTATGGAAGCCTTCATGTAGCATCCCAAGCCCTCAACCATTATGACGAAAAGAAAGGGGGAGAGTGGGTCACCTTGTCTTATACCTCTTCAGGGGGAAAAGGGTTGAGAGGGTACTCCATTGACAAGAATTGAGAAGAAGGAAAAGGAGATGAGGTTCATTTTCCAAGAGATCCAATCTTTGTTGAAGCCAAAAGCAGTTAAGAGGGATTTCATATACTGCCAACTTAATTTGTCCAAATCCTTTGAGAGATCCATTTTTAGTAGCATACCTGGGGTACGAGTGCTTTTGAGTGAGTGAATGATTTCATGGACTAAGATGACATTGTCCACGATTTTCCTTCCTTCAACATACCCTGATTACTCCTTGGAGACGATAAAGGGGAGAATGGGCTTGAGTCTTAATACAATGAATTTGGAGATGATTTTATAAACCACGTTGCATAACGCTATTGGCCAGAAGTTCTTCGGACTAGTGACCCTCTCTTCCTTGGGAATCAGGGTGAGGAAGGTGGCATTTAGTGTTGGGAGTACTATGCCCGAGCTGCATAATTTCTCAACCAACTACCACACCTCTTCCCTGAGCATTGTCCAACAATAGTGGAAGAAGTCTATGGTGAAGCCATTTGGGCCTGGAGCTTTGCCTTTGGGTAGATCATGAATGACTTGATCCACCTCTGCTTGTGTTATGGGTCTCATGAGAGCCGAGTTGTGGTTTAGGGAGATAAGGGGTGGAATGTTTTGAGCAAACCGTTCTATTTCTATAGTGCGGTCCACAGGGGGTTTTGAGAGAATATCCTTATAGAATTTTGTTAGTTTGCTTGTTATTTCCTGGTGGGTTAGTAGGGTGTTTCCCTGATCACCTTCCAGCTTCATAATGCAGTTGATGAAGCATCTATGGATCATGGAGCGGTGGAAGAATTTGAAGTTTTTATCCCCCTCTTTGAGCCATTGAACGTGATATTTATGTCTCCATAGGATTTCCTCCTGCTTGTATCTTTCTTCAAGTTTCCTCTTGATGGTGTTTTCCTCTTGTTGTTGGGTGACCGTGTAGCTCACTTGATTGACTCGATCCTGAAGGTCTTCTAGTTTTTGTTCCAGTGCTTTTCTCTCTTGAAAGATGTTCCCAAAGACATCTTTGTTCCATTGGCATACTTGTTGTTTGAAGTTTTTTAACCGTTGCTAGAAGAAGAACTTTTTGGTCCGCTACTGGATCTTTTCATTAGTCCACCAGGTGTGGGCTAGCTCCTGGAAGTTTGGGTGGGCTAACCAGAATTTCTCAAACCTGAAGGGTTTGTGTTTGGGAGTGGTTATTATGTCTATCCAGAACTGAACTGGCCAATGATCTTAGCTCGAATTTGGAAGAATGTTGGACTCTACCATTGGTCCTTCAAGCATGAGGGTTTCCGATATTAATAAGCGGTCTAGCTGACATGATATTTGTTGATGTCTTGATCGTTTGTTGGTCCAAGTGTAGGTTCCATTGCCATTTTCTATGTCGACAAGGTTGATTCGATCTATTAGCTCCTGGAATTTTATGCTATCTTGTTCCAGGTGTTTCTTCCCTCTTGTTTTTTCCTCAAGCATGAGAATAATGTTGAAATCTCCTCCGACTATCTATCACTTTTGTTTTGCAAGAGAGCCCAGGTAAGACAAACATTTGAGGAAGAGTTCCTTTTC
>JZKD02S1978441.1:9578-30931 GCA_000966675.3 Picea glauca | reverse complement strand
GATCTACTTCAACCTTCGGAAAATAAGGTTAGTTCATTCTTACTGTGTTTGCCTGAGAAAAGGGGTTGAGATTTTGGGTAGAAGGATAAAGATTAAATCTGAAGGGTCATGATCTACATGTAGGCTTAGAACCCTAGCTTACTAGTCCGTAGGGTAAAATACCCAACAACATTGTTCATGTTATTTCTTTATATTATCAAAGGGATATTATTCTTGCTTGTTGTTTTGTTGACCTTGCTCCAGGTCACATGTAATAACCCTGAGGAAGATATAGTGAAGGCTGCAAAAGGCAACGTGCTAAAGGAGAGACCATAAATGAAGCAATCATCATTGGAAGAGAAGAAGGTGGCTTGCATAAGCTAAAGGGTCACCCAGAAGATTCCAGGACCCACGTCATTGAAGAATCTTGGTATAGAAGATTAGCTCACATCAACTACAAGGCACTACCATACATATGAAAAGTGGTCACATGTTTACCAGAACTCAAAGGTGACCATGAAGGCGTATGCAATGGATGTGCACAAGGGAAAAACATCAAGAACCTGTTTTCGAAGAGGGACAACAAGGAAGAAGGAGTCCTGGAACTCATTCATTCATATGTATGTAGCACAATGCCATCATCCTCCATTAGTGGGTATGTATACTATGTATCATTCATTGATGATTATTCTCGTAAGACTTGGATATATTTGAGTGTTCAACAAGTTCAAGGAATTCAAAGCCTTGATAGAGAACCTTTCTATAAGGAAGATTAAGATACTCAGGTCAGATAATGAAGGAGAATATACCTCAAAAGAGTTCGTGAAATTCTACAAATATGTTGGGATCAAGATCCCCAACAAAATGGTGTAGCTGAACGGAAGAACAGAACCATACTAGAAGCTGTGAAGACTATGATCCATGATCAAGATCTTCCTATGTGCTTATGGGAGAAGCAACAATGGTAGTTGTTTATATGTAGAACCAATTGTCCCATAGTGCACTTGGGCTCAAGACACTAGAAGAGATGTTCACTGGAAAGAAGCCAGAGGTAAGCCATCTAAAAATATTTGGTTGTCCAGTGTTTATTCATATACCTAAAGAAAAGAGAAGCAAGTTGGACCCTTCAGGAAAGAAGGGAATATTTGTGGGATAGTATGAGGTCTCCAAAGCCTTCAGAATCTATATACTAGGTCAACATCACATTGATATCAACAGGGATGTGACCTTTGATGAATATACAACACTCAAGAAATATAGACTATGCCATCTTGAAGAGGTATATGAAGAGRAACCCGTAATCCCCAGTACTGCAATGAGGGAGGTTCCYAGAGMTGTAGAACCAGTGAGGGAAGTCRTAACTTCCCCTGAYGAGGAATGTTTAGAAGACCATGATATAGTAGAAGTGCAAGAACCTCCTCAGATGAYGATCCTCTGTAAAAGAAAGCCATCTTGGGCTAGAGAGCTTATTCAAGATRGAGAAAAGTATGGTGTTCCCYAAGGAACTACGAGACAGGTGAAAAGACCAAAGCCATTCTCCAGTTATATGGCTTTGATGTGTGATMTCCTAGAAGAGGAGCCTAATTTCTTTGAAGAATTCATTCAGAKGAAAGAATGGGCAGATGCCATGACAGAGGAATACCAATCCATAATGAAGAACRAAGTATGGGAAGTAGTTCTCAGACCGAAGAATAAATATGTGGTATCCTCTAGATGGTTCTTCAAAATAAAACATGTTGTTGATGGAAGTATTGAGAAGTATAAAGCAAGATTTGTCACTCATGGCTATTCCCAGAAGGAAGGCATTGACTATGAAGAGACATTCACTCGTGTGGCCAGATACACTTTGATCAGAACCATCATAGCTCTTTGATATTGATTTATGTAGGAACACAATGAAATACATAAATACACATAAATGTAGAGATGCAGCAGAAATAAGACTTCATTTCATTAATAACAAATGACTGAAAAATGCTTACAGACAGAATGGAAATAAATTAGCTAGGGCGCTGGTAGCTTATCTCTAAGAAGAGATGTGGCGGCTACTGGCCTCTGAAATGCCTGTTACAATGAGGCTTGAAGGCCTATATATTACTAAGAAATAATGGAAAACCCTAAACATCCAAAAACCTAACCCTGGGAGATGAAACGCCAGAATATGGTCCCCGTTGGGGTAAATTGGTACATCAATTTCCCAGGGTCATAACTTTGGCATACTATCTCCGTTTGATGCACATGATACATTGTTATAAATATCTATCCGAGGACTACATTTTTGACAGCGAATATCAAGTCCGGAACAGACTCATATTCACCAAAGCATTCATGCCCAAAAAACGTCGTTTAGGGCCTCAAAACAGCTCCGGAAGTTCAGGACCCGAAGAACTGCTAAAAATAGTAAATTGTGCTACAATTAAGGAAACTAAAAAATTGAAAGAAACAATGGTGAGGGTACAAGTAGAATAGGTGGGTGGCCACCAATATCCACATGGATTATTCCTCCCCCCTTAGGAAGCAATGGTCCCCATTGCGTTGAGTTCCTCCATGAGTTGAGGAAACTTCTATTGATCTTGGTCCCTGGTGAGCCACTTTCCCTGGTGAAGGAGTTGGCCTTCTTTGACAACTCGATATAGTTGGATCCTCTATTGGTAGGTGTTCTTGATCCATGTGTCCATAATTCGATTAGTTGTAGCTTGTTCCATGCAATCTGGGTTTAACTCTGTTGGTGTGAGTTGTTCTACCATGTCGGATGTGTCTAGTAAAGGTGGAAAGTAGGGACAAAGGCAGTTCACATTGAACACTGGGTGCAGACCAAGGAATGGTGGAATACCGAGCTCAAAGGAATTGTCCCCTACATCCTTAGTGATGGTGTATGGCCCATATCGGAGCGGGTGAATCTTGCGGTAGGGTCCAACGAGGTGCTCCTTTTGCAAATGTAGCCACACTTTGTTTCCCACCTGGAAGTTGTGTGGCACCCGATGTTGATCATGTCGTTGCTTGTAATTAGCATTGGCTATGTCCAAGATGTCATGAACTTGTTGGAAGATGTGCTGAATGCGCTCAATGAAGTTGTTTTCCTTGTTATCCTCAGACTGGACATCGGCTGAATCTGCTCAAGTAGCTGCAAATGGCATGGCTACGTCAATGGGACATAGTGTCTAGAATCCCAAGCCCACTTGAAAGGGGTTGTGGCTGGTTTCTATGGAGAGCCTGGTTGTAGCTGTGTTGTACATAGGGGAGACTCTCATCCCATGTGCATGGATGCTTTGAGTAGTACATGCACAAAATGTGTACAATCATTCGGTTGACAACCTCTGTCTTGCCATCAGTTTGCAGATGGAAATCTATGGACTTGGTAAGCTTGGTGTCCAGCATCGACCAGAGGCTGGACCAAAATGTACTAAGGAACCTGCTGTCCCGATTTGAGATGATAGACTGTGGGATCCCAAAGTGTACCCACACTCGTTCAAAGAAGAGTTTAGTAGTGGCTTCTATTGTGATATTCTTCTTGCAGGCCATCATAATGGACATCTTCGAGAATCGGTCGACGACCAAAAAAACACAGTCATTGCCATGCTTAGTAGAAGGAAGGCCCGACATGTAATCCATNAAGGGAATATTTGTGGGATAGTATGAGGTCTCCAAAGCCTTCAGAATCTATATACTAGGTCAACATCACATTGATATCAACAGGGATGTGACCTTTGATGAATATACAACACTCAAGAAATATAGACTATGCCATCTTGAAGAGGTATATGAAGAGGAACCCGTAATCCCCAGTACTGCAATGAGGGAGGTTCCTAGAGCTGTAGAACCAGTGAGGGAAGTCGTAACTTCCCCTGATGAGGAATGTTTAGAAGACCATGATATAGTAGAAGTGCAAGAACCTCCTCAGATGATGATCCTCTGTAAAAGAAAGCCATCTTGGGCTAGAGAGCTTATTCAAGATGGAGAAAAGTATGGTGTTCCCTAAGGAACTACGAGACAGGTGAAAAGACCAAAGCCATTCTCCAGTTATATGGCTTTGATGTGTGATCTCCTAGAAGAGGAGCCTAATTTCTTTGAAGAATTCATTCAGATGAAAGAATGGGCAGATGCCATGACAGAGGAATACCAATCCATAATGAAGAACAAAGTATGGGAAGTAGTTCTCAGACCGAAGAATAAATATGTGGTATCCTCTAGATGGTTCTTCAAAATAAAACATGTTGTTGATGGAAGTATTGAGAAGTATAAAGCAAGATTTGTCGCTCATGGCTTTTCCTAGAAGGAAGGCATTGACTATGAAGAGACATTCACTCGTTTGGCCAGATACACTTTGATCAGAACCATCATAGCTCTTTGATCTTGATTTATGTAGGAACACAATGAAATACATAAATACACATAAATGTAGAGATGCAGCAGAAATAAGAATTCATTTCATTAATAACAAATGACTGAAAAATGCTTACAGATAGAATGGAAATAAATTAGCTAAGGCGATGGTAGCTTATCTCTAAGAAGAGATGTGGCAGCCACTGGCCTCTGAAATTTCTGCTACAATGAGGCTTGAAGGCCTATATATTACTAAGAAACAATGGAAAACCCTAAACATCCAAAAACCTAACCCTGGGAGATGAAATGCCAGAATATGGGCCCCGTTGGGGTAAATTGGTACATCAATTTCCCAGGGTCATAACTTTGGCATACTATCTCTGTTTGATGCACATGATACATTGTTATAAATATATATCCGAGGACTACATTGTTGACAATGAATATCAAGTCCAGAATGGACTCATATTCACCAAATCATTCATGCCCAAAAAACATCGTTTAGGGCCTCAAAACATCTCCAGAAGTTCAGGACCCGAAGAACTACTAAAAATAGTAAATTGTGCTACAATTAAGGAAACTAAAAAATTGAAAGAAACAATGGTGAGGGTCCAAGTAGAATAGGTGGGTGGCCACCAATATCCACCTGGATTAGTCCTCCCCCCTTAGGAAGAAATGGTCCCCATTGCATTGAGTTCCTCCATGAGTTGAGGAAACTTTTGTTGAACTTGGTCCCTGGTGAGCCACTTTCCCTGGTGAAGGAGTTGGCCTGCTTTGACAACTCGATATAGTTGGATCCTATGTTGGCGGGTGTTCTTGATCTGTGTGTCCATAATTCGATCAGTTGTATCTTGTTCCATGCAATCTGGGTTTAACTCTATTGGTGTGATTTGTTTTACCATGTTGGATGTGTCTAGTAAAGGTGGAAAGTAGGGACAAAGGCAGTGCACATTGAACACTGGGTGCATACCAAGGAATGGTGGAATACCGAGCTCAAAGGAATTGTCCCCTACAGCCTTAGTGATGGTGTATGGCCCATATCGGAGCGGGTGAATCTTGCGGTAGGGTCCAGCGAGGTGCTCCTTTTGCAAATGTAGCCACACTTTGTTGCCCACCTGCAAGTTGTGTGGCACCCGATGTTGATCATGTCGTTGCTTGTAATTAGCATTGGCTATGTCCAAGATGTCATGAACTTGTTGGAAGATGTGCTGAATGCGCTCAATGAACTTGTTTTCCTTGTTATCCTCAGACTGGACATCGGCTGAATCTGCTCAAGTAGCTGCAAATGGCATGGCTACGTCAATGGGACATAGTGTCTAGAATCCCAAGCCCACTTGAAAGGGGTTGTGGCTGGTTTCTATGGAGAGACCGGTTGTAGCTGTGTTGTACATAGGGGAGACTCTCATCCCATGTGCATGGATGCTTTGAGTTGTACATGCACAGAATGTGTACAATCATTCGATTGACGACCTCTGTCTGGCCATCAGTTTGCGGATGGAAAGCTGTGGACTTGGTAAGCTTGGTGTCCAGCATTGACCAGAGGCTGGACCAAAATGTACTAAGGAACCTGTTGTCCCGATCTGAGATGATAGACTGTGGGATCCCAAAGTGTACCCACACTCGTTCAAAGAAGAGTTTAGTAGTGGCTTCTACTGTGATATTCTTCTTGCAGGCCATCATAATGGACATCTTCGAGAATCGGTCGACGACCAAAAAAACACAATCATTGCTATGCTTAGTAGAAGGAAGGCCCGACATGTAATCCATAGAGATGGATTCCCAAGGTTGACTGGGGGTAGGAAGCAGAGTATAGAGGCCTTGCTTCTTGATGGTCAGTTTGGCAATGGCGCAAGCAGTGCAGGACTTGATGTACTTCTCGACATCCCGTCGAAGGTTCAGCCAATAGAAATACTTTTGCAGTACTGCCATGGTTTTCTCGACCCCGAAATGGCCAGCGACACAACTGTAGTGTGCCTCCCAAATAATCTTGGCATGGTCGCTTGAAGGAACACAAAGGCGTCCCAGGTGACAAAGCAGGGCACCCAGGAGGTGAAAATTGGGAACTTGCTTACCCTCCAAGAGTGTATTGTATGTGTGGCCGAATTATGGATCACTTGTGTAGAAAAGCAGCCAATAGAAAGTCTCATGCCCACAAGAGTTGAGAATAGTGGTTAGTGCCATGATGGGTGGTCAACTGAGGCAGTCTGCAACATTATTGGTGTTTCCTTTCTTGTACTTAATGTTCAAATGAAACTGTTGCAGGTATGTGGACCACTTCTGGTGGCGATCATTCTACAACTTCCCTTGTGTCTGTATGAACTGTAGGGGTCGGTGGTCTGTGTGGATGACTGTTTCCTTTCCCAAAATGTAATCCTTCCATTACCGATAAGCCTGCACAATGAAATACATTTCTTTTTCATAAGTGGGGTACTTCCGGACAGTGTCAGAAAGTGTCTCATTGTGATATGCCACTGGATGCCCATGTTGAGTAAGAACTGCCCCAATGGCATAGTCAGAGGCATCTGTCTCGATCTCAAATGGTTGTTGCAAGTCTAGTAATGTGAGCACTGGTGCATAGCAAAGNGGCCCGACATGTAATCCATAGAGATGGATTCCCAAGGTTGACTGGGGGTAGGAAGCAGAGTATAGAGGCCTTGCTTCTTGATGGTCGGTTTGGCAATGGCGCAAGCAGTGCAGGAATTGATGTACTTCTCGACATCCCGTCGAAGGTTCAGCCAATAGAAATACTTTTGCAGTACTGCCATGGTTTTCTCGACCCCGAAATGGCCAGCGACACAACTGTAGTGTGCCTCCCAAATCATCTTGGCATGGTCGCTTGAAGGAACACAAAGGTGTCCCAGGTGACAAAGCAGGGCATCCAGGAGGTGAAAATTGGGAACTTGCTTACCCTCCAAGAGTGTATTGTATGTGTGGCCGAATTATGGATCACTTGTGTAGAAAATCGGCCAACAGGAAGTCTCGTGCCCACAAGAGTTGAGCATAGTGGTTAGTGCCATGATGGGTGGTCAACTGAGGCATTCTACAACATTATTGGTGTTTCCTTTCTTGTACTTAATGTTCAAATGAAACTTTTGCAGGTGTGTGGACCACTTCTGGTGGCGATCATTCTACAACTTCCCTTGTGTCTGTATGAACTGCAGGGGTCGGTGGTCTGTGTGGATGACTGTTTCCTTTCCCAAAATGTAATCCTTCCATTTCCGACAAGCCTGCACAATGGAATACATTTATTTTTCATAAGTGGGATACTTCCAGACAGTGCCAGAAAGTGTCTCATTGTGATATGCCACTGGATGCCCATGTTGAGTAAGAACTACCCCAATGGCATAGTCAGAGGCATCTATCTCGATCTCAAATGGTTGTTGCAAGTATAGTAATGTGAGCACTGGTGCATAGCAGAGGCGATTATTCAAATCCCCGAAGGCCTTTTGTTGAGATTCAGACCAAAAGAATTTTTCTTTAGCTCCTCCCTTGGTGACTTGACTCAAGGGCCAAGTGATATGAGAGAATCCCAACACAAACCTACGGTAGAAATTGGCAAGACCTATAAAGCTGTGGAGC
This sequence comes from Picea glauca, assembly GCA_000966675.3. Lineage (NCBI taxonomy): Eukaryota > Viridiplantae > Streptophyta > Pinopsida > Pinales > Pinaceae > Picea > Picea glauca. Next base: position 23,050 of record JZKD02S1978441.1, on the reverse strand, counting down.
TCTGTTAGGGTGGTTGGGGCTGGCCAATCCCAAATGACTTGGATCTTTTCTACATCTACATGCACCCTCCGCTCATCAATAATGTATCCCAGATACTGAACCTGGGTCATGCGAAAAGTGCATTTCTCCAAATTGGCACACAACTTGTGTTGTCGCAGTGTTTGGAGGACCTGTCGGATGTGGTGGAGGTGCTCTTCCCAAGTCTCGTTGAAGATCAGAATGTCATCCAAGTACACCACTACAAATGAGTTGGTGAATGGATATAGGATGTCGTCCATTAGCCTCATGAAGGTTGCAGGGGCATTCGTAAACCCGAATGGCATGACCAACCATTCGAAAAGGCCCTCCTTGGATTTGAAGGTAGTCTTCCACACATCAGAGGGTTCGATTGGTACTTGGTGATACCCTAACTTCAAGTCGATATTGCTGAAATATTTCACCCCCTTGAGTTGGTCCAGAAGGTCATCAATCCGTGGGATCGGGTACCTATTCTGAACAGTGATCTTGTTCAGTGCCCGATAGTCAATGCAAAGTCTCCAAGTCCTATCCTTCTTCTACACCAACATGATCGGGCTCCCACAGGGTGATGAACTCGGTCATATGTAACCTTTATGCAATAGCTCCTTAATATACCTCTTGATTTCGTCATTCTTCATAACAGAGAGCCAATAGGGCAGCGACGTACCTGAGGTCAGATCGATGGGGTGTTTGACCTAGCAATGTAGAGGCACCCCTGCAGGGGAGGTGAAGATGTCCTCGTACTCCTCCACGACCCTATCCATCTATTGTTTTCATGTAGTGGGGCCCTGTCTGGACGTTATGGCCACAATATTCCTCTTTCCCTCAGGGTGGATCATCAAGAAAACAAATTTCCTGGTTTTGGAAATGAGCTTACTCCATTGTTTTGTAGTAACCAAAGAGATGGTGGTAGGCGGTGCTATCTCCGATATCCTGTACAACTTATTGCCTGAGGTGACAATAACAGCACGAGACCTGGACTCATACACAACATGTCGCTTCCACAAGTACGGTTGGCCTAATAATACATCAGAAACATCAAGAGGAGCAATGTCACATAATACCTCATCCGTGAAGGTCTTGATGTTGTAGGGAAGGCGACATTGTTGGCTGACGTGGAGGTCTCGTCCTTGGTGAAACCACCCGATGGTGTATGGTTGTGGGTGTGCTATGGTCGGAAAGCCTAGATACTTCATGACCTTTACTGAGATGAGGTTCTTCTGACTCCCACTGTTGACAATGAACTGCAACGGGGAACCCTTTACCCACATCTTGGAATGGAAGAGATGCTCTGCCTCCTCTGGATCTTCTGGTTCTTCCTTCTGGATCTTTGTGGTGGCAATGGTGGCATTGGGCTCCGCATCGATAATCTTCTTCCCCCTATCATTCTCCTTATCAAGTTCTGATTCAGAGTCAAAGCATGCATCTGATTCAGAAGCCTTCAACTTGGCTACCAGTGACTGCTTGGCCCCACACTCACTTGTGTTATGAGTGGAGCTCTTATGGAACTCACACCACTTCCCCGTGTCCTTTTTTGTCTTCGTGGTGTTGTTCTTTGATTGTGGCTTTGGTGGGTTATCCTGGGTCGCTCTACCTTGGCTTGGTCCTTTGTTCTGCAGTTTGGTGATACCTTTCCCTTGCTTCTGATTCGCAGACCCAAATTCTCTCTTTTTCTAATTGAACTTTTGCTCAATCTTGGCATCATATCTGTACACCACACCAAGCGAGGAGATGTCGAGGAACTCCATTTCCTCCTGAATATATTTCTGCAGAAAACTACGGTACTTTAACACCAAATGTTTCTCTAAATCTTTGATACCCAACTTTGTGCATAGGGTATGAAACAAATTCATCATCTCATGCACATCTTGGTCCCTTTGTTGCCGCAGTGTAGTCCATTGTATGTATTTGTCCTCATAACTCCCTACGAGATAATATTGTTCCTTAATGGCATCTCGAAAAGAATTCCAAGTGGGTGTGGCCGAGAATAGAGAGGGTTCCCCCTCTCCCTGTTGCTCCGAGTAGGTTTCCCACCAGTCCTTGACATGGGGGGCAACTTTGAGGAGTGCGAAAATAATCCTTTCTCGGTCGAAAAATTCATGAACCAAGAAATATCCTTCTAACAAATTCAACCATCTATCTACGACATCTGCATCTATTTGGCCCTCAAATATGGGAATGTCAAAGTTTACTTGTACCTTAAAAGGAGTGGCACCTCCAGAGTGGTTGTTGGATGTCGATGCGCCGCTAGTGGGAATCCATTGAAGAATCTGGGCAAAGTTGTCCATCATCGCGTTCCTTTGTTTCTCGATGGCTTCCTCGAGAAACATTTTGATAGGATCTCCTGCTCCCTCATCATTATTTTCTTCCCCCATGGTCGGTCGTCAGGGTTTGTGAGACTGATCTTGCAAAGGTTCAACCAGATCGAGCCCCAACTCCTTATACCCCGACCTCGTTGGGGATATGCAAAGAAAGATCAAGAATGAGTAGACCACTCTGATACCACTGATCTCGATTTATGTAGGAACATAATGAATACATAAATACACATAAACGTAGAGATGCAGCGGAAATAAGACTTCATTTCATTAATAACAAATGACTGAAAAATGCTTACAGACAGAATGGAAATAAACTAGCTAGGGCGCTGGTAGCTTATCTCTAAGAATAGATGTGGTGGCTACTGTCCTCTGAAATGCCTATTAAAATGAGGCTTGAAGGCCTATATATTACTGAGAAACAATGGAAAACCCTAAACATCCAAAAGCCTAACCCTAGGAGATGAAACGCTAGAATATGGGCCCCGTTGGGGTAAATTGGTACATCAATTTCTCGGGGTCGTAACTTTGGCATACTATCTCCGTTTGAAGCACATGATACATCGTTAGAAAGATCTATCCGGGGACTACATTGCTGACAATGAATATCAAGTCCATAATGGACTCATATTCGTCAGAGAATTCATGCCCAAAAAACATTGTTTAGGGCCTCAAAATAGCTCTAGAAGTTCAGGACCCGAAGAACTGCTAAAAATAGTAAATTGTGCTACAATTAAGGAAACTAAAAAATTGAAATAAACAATGGTGTGGGTCCAAGTGGAATAGGCGGGTGGCCACCAATATCCACCTGGATCACTCTTGTAGCTAAGATGAAGTGGAAGCTGAACCAGATGGATGTGAAGACAACTTTCCTAAACGATGTTATCAAAGAGGAACTGTATATAGAGAAACCTCAAGGATTTGAGGTTGAAGACAGGAAGTCTCATGTCTGTAGATTGAAGAAAGCCTTATACGGATTGAAGCAAGATCCTAGATCTTGGTATGGCCGTATAGACAATTTCTTGACGAGCTTAGGCTTTACCAAGAGTAAAGCAGACTCAAATCTCTACTTCAAAATCATGAACAATGAGCCAGTAATCTTACTGCTATATGTGGATGACTTATTCTTAACTNGTTGAGATTCAGACCAAAAGAATTTTTCTTTAGCTCCTCCCTTGGTGACTTGACTCAAGGGCCAAGTGATATGAGAGAATCCCAACACAAACCTATGGTAGAAATTGGCAAGACCCAAAAAGATGTGGAGCTCTATTAGGGTGGTTGGGGCTGGCCAATCCCAAATGACTTGGATCCTTTCTACATCCACATGCACCCCCCGCTCATCAATAATGTATCCCAGATATTGAACCTGGGTCATGCGAAAAGTGCATTTCGCCAAATTGGCACACAACTTGTGTTGTCGCAGTGTTTGGAGGACCTGTTGGATGTGGTGGAGGTGCTCTTCCCAAGTCTCGATGAAGATCAGAATGTCATCCAAGTACACCACTACAAATGAGTTGGTGAATGGATATAGGATGTCGTCCATTATCCTCATGAAGGTTGCAGGGGCATTCGTCAACCCGAATGGCATGACCAACCATTCGAAAAGGACCTCCTTGGATTTGAAGGTAGTCTTCCACACATCAGAGGGTTCGATTGGTACTTGGTGATACCCTAACTTCAAGTCGATCTTGCTGAAATATTTCGCCCCCTTGAGTTGGTCCAGAAGGTCATCAATCTGTGGGATCAGGTACCTATTCCGAACAGTGATCTTGTTCAGTGCCCGATAGTCAATGCAAAGTCTCCAAGTCCTATCCTTCTTCTACACCAACATGATCGGGCTCCCACAGGGTGATGAAATCGATTGCATGTAACCTTTCTGCAATAGCTCCTTAATCTACCTCTTGATTTCGTCATTCTTCATAACAGAGAGCCAATAGGGCAGCGACGTACATGAGGTCAGATCGATGGGGTGTTTGACCTAGCAATGTAGAGGCACCCCTGCAGGGGAGGTGAAGATGTCCTCGTACTCCTCCATGACCCTATCCATCTGTTGTTTTCATGCAGTGGGTCCCTATCTGGACATCATGGCCACAACATTCCTCTTTCCCTCAGGGTGGATCATCAAGAAAACAAATTTCCTGGTTTTGGAAATGAGCTTACTCCATTGTTTTGTAGTAACCAAAGAGATGGTGGTAGGCGGTGCTATCTCCGATATCCTGTACAACTTATTGCCTGAGGTGACAATAACAGCACGAGGCCTGGACTCATACACAACATGTCGCTTCCACAAGTACGGTTGGCCTAATAATACATCAGAAACATCAAGAGGAGCAATATCACATAATACCTCATCCGTGAAGGTCTTGATGTTGTAGGGAAGGCGACATTGTTGGCTGACGTGGAGGTCTCATCCTTGGTGCAACCACCCGATGGTGTATGGTTGTGGGTGTGCTATGGTCGGAAAGCCTAGATACTTCATGACCTTTACCGAGATGAGGTTCTTCTGACTCCCACTGTTGACAATGAACTGCAACGGGGAACCCTTTACCAACATCTTGGAATGGAAGAGATGCTCTGCCTCCTCTGGATCTTCTGGTTCTTCCTTCTGGATCTTTGTGGTGGCAATGGTGGCATTGGGCTCCGCATCGATAATCTGCTTCCCCCTATCATTCCCCTTATTGAGTTCTGATTCAGAGTCAAAGCATGCATCTGATTCAGAAGCCTTCAACTTGGCTACCAGTGACTGCTTGGCCCCACACTCACTTGTGTTATGAGTGGAGCTCTTATGGAACTCACACCACTTCCCCGTGTCCTTTTTTGTCTTCGTGGTGTTGTTCTTTGCTTGTAGCTTTGGTGGGTTATCCTGGGTCGCTCTACCTTGGCTTGGTCCTTTGTTCTGCAGTTTGGTGATACCTTTCCCTTGCGTCTGATTCGCAGACCCAAATTCTTGCTTTTTCTGTTTGAACTTTTGCTCAATCTTGGCATCATATCCATACGCCACACCAAGTGAGGAGATGTCGAGGAACTCCATTTCCTCCTGAATATATTTCTGCAGACAACTGCGGTACTTTAACACCAAATGTTTCTCTAAATCTTTGATACCCAACTTTGTGCATAGGGTATGAAACAAATTCGTCATCTCATGCACATCTTGGTCCCTTTGTTGCCGCAGCGTAGTCCATTGTATGTATTTGTCCTCATAACTCCCTACGAGATAATATTGTTCCTTAATGGCATCTCGACAAGAATTCCAAGTGGGTGTGGCCGAGAATAGAGAGGGTTCCCCCTCTCCCTGTTGCTCCGAGTAGGTTTCCCACCAGTCCTTGACATGGGGGGCGACTTTGAGGAGTGCAAAAATAATCCTTTCTCGGTCGAAAAATTCATGAACCGAGAAATATCCTTCTAATAGATTCAACCATCTATCTACGACATCTGCATCTATTTGGCCCTCAAATATGGGAATGTCAAAGTTTACTTGTACCTTAAAAGGAGTGGCACCTCCAGAGTGGTTGTTGGATGTCGATGCGCCGCTAGTGGGAATCCATTGAAGAATCTGGGCAAAGTTGTCCATCATCGCGTTCCTTTGTTTCTCGGGGGCCTCCTCGAGCAACATTTTGATAGGATCTCCTTCTCCCTCATCATTCTTTTCTTCCCCCATGGGCGCTCGTCAGGGTTTGTGAGACTGATCTTGCAAAGGTTCAACCAGATCGAGCCCCAACTCCTAATACCCCGACCTCGTTGGGGACATGCAAAGAAAGATCGAGAACGAGTAGAACACTCTGATACCACTGATCTCGATTTATGTAGGAACATAATGAATACATAAATACACATAAACGTAGAGATGCAGCGAAAATGAGACTTCATTTCATTAATAACAAATGACTAAAAAATGCTTACAGACAGAATGGAAATAAACTAGCTAGGGCTCTGGTAGCTTATCTCTAAGAAGAGATGTGGTGGCTACTGTCCTCTGAACTGCCTATTAAAATGAGGCTTGAAGGCCTATATATTACTGAGAAACAATGGAAAACCCTAAACATCCAAAAGCCTAACCCTAGAAGATGAAACGCTAGAATATGGGCCCCGTTGGGGTAAATTGGCACATCAATTTCTCGGGGTCGTAACTTTGGCATACTATCTCCGTTTGAAGCACATGATACATCGTTAGAAAGATCTATCCGAGTACTACATTGCTGAAAATGAATATCAAGTCCATAATGGACTCATATTCGTCAGAGCATTCATGCCCAAAAAACATTGTTTAGGGCCTCAAAATAGCTCTAGAAGTTCAGGACCCGAAGAACTGCTAAAAATAGTAAATTGTGCTACAATTAAGGAAACTAAAAAATTGAAATAAACAATGGTGTGAGTCCAAGTGGAATAGGCAGGTGGCCATCAATATCCACCTGGATCACTCTTGTAGCTAAGATGAAGTGGAAGCTGAACCAGATGGATGTGAAGACAACTTTCCTAAACGATGTTATCAAAGAGGAACTGTATATAGAGAAAACTCAAGGATTTGAGGTTGAAGACAGGAAGTCTCATGTCTGTATATTGAAGAAAGCCTTATACGGATTGAAGCAAGATCCTAGATCTTGGTATGGCCGTATAGACAGTTTCTTGACGAGCTTAGGCTTTACCAAGAGTAAAGCAGACTCAAATCTCTACTTCAAAATCATGAACAATGAGCCAGTAATCTTACTGCTATATGTGGATGACTTATTCTTAACTGGAGAAGAAAATATCATCACTGAATGTAAAATGAGACTTGCCTCGGAATTTGAAATGAAAGACCTTGCCCTAATGCATTATTTCTTAGGTCCTGAGGTATGGCAAAGTCCTGAGAGGATCTTCCTTAACTAAGGGAAGTACATGGTCAAAATCTTGAAGAGATTTGACATGTTGGAATGCAAGCCCATGAATACACCCATGGAAGCGAAGCTAAAGCCGTTGGTTGATACTTCGTCAGAATTGATTGATGCCACATTGTATAGATAGATTATTGGATCGTTGATGTACCTTATGAACACCAAACCAGACATTTGTTTTTCCGTGAACACCTTGAGTTATTTTATGGTAGAAACCAGACGTGTTCACCTAGTGACTGCAAAACATGTGATGAGGTACCTTAAAGGTACAATAGATTATGGTCTCAACTATGATGGAGATCATGATTTCACATTGAGTGGATATACTGATGCAGATTGGGCAAGGAGTGTTTTTGACAGGAAAATAACTTCAAGATGTTGTTTCAGTTTGGGATCAACTATGATATCATGGCAGAGTAGGAAGCAATCTAGTATTTCTCTCAGCACAGCGAAAGAAAAATACATTGTTGCATGTTTTGCTAGCTGCGAAGCTATATGGCTTCGAAAGTTGTTGACTGACCTATTTGACTTAGAGATGAGAGAAATCTTGATTCTATGTGACAACCAAAGCTGCATAAAGATGACAACAAATCATGTATTCCACTACAGGTCAAAGCACATAGAGATTCGTTATCATTACATCTGTGACATGGTACAGAGAGGAGCCTTGAAGCTCCAGTACATTAGCACAGATGAACAGGTTGCTGATGTGTTGACCAAGCCCCTATCTCGTGTGAATTTTGAGTACTTCCAAGATAAGATTGGTATAGTCTGAAAGGACCTTCCTCGAAAGGGGGAGTAGTTGTGATGTTCCTTGCTTCTGACCTAGTTGTCAAACATAAAGAAAGATGTGATGTTCCTTGCTTCTGACCTAGTTGTCAGACGTAAAGCAAGATGAGATGTGTTCCTTGCTTCTGACCTAGTTGTCAGATGTAAAGAAAGATGTGATGTTCCTTTCTTCTGACCTATTTGTCATACATAAAGCAAGATGAGATGTGTTCCTTGCTTCTGATCGAGTTTTCAGACGTAAAGCAAGATGAGATGTGTTCCTTGCTTCTGATCGAGTTTTCAGATGTAAAGCAAGATGAGATGTGTTCCTTTCTTCTGACTGAGTTGTCAGACGTAAAGCAAGATGAGATGTGTTCCTTGCTTCTGACTGAGTTGTCAGATGTAATCCGATGGGCATCTCCATCCCCTTGGCAATTGGGAGATATATGGGTAAATAGGCCTAGGAATACAATTAATATGTGAAGTGAAAACTATGTTAGCAATACAATCACAACATACCCTAGAGAGAAAAAGTAATCCATCGCAGAAGAGGATATACCTTATATAGGGAGTTCGCCCATCGATCCAATGAATGAGATTTATTCTTTTATATGAGATGTTCCTTGCTTCTGACCTAGTTGTTAGACGTAAAGAAAGAAGAGATGTTCCTTGCTTCTGACCTAGTTGTCATACGTAAAGCAAGATGATATGATGAGACTAGCATTGAGCTTTCGACTGGATAGATGTGACATAAATCCAGTCTAGTATCCTGCTTCTGATTGGATGGTTGTGACGTAAATCAAGACGAGTATCTTACTTCCAGCTTGAGTGCTATGACGTAAAGCAANAAAATGAGACTTGCCTCGGAATTTGAAATGAAAGACCTTGCCCTAATGCATTATTTCTTAGGTCCTGAGGTATGGCAAAGTCCTGAGAGGATCTTCCTTAACTAAGGGAAGTACACGGTCAAAATCTTGAAGAGATTCGACATGTTGGAATGCAAGCCCATGAATACACCCATGGAAGCAAAGCTAAAGTCGTTGGTCGATACTTCGTCAGAATTGATTGATGCCACATTGTATAGACAGATTATTGGATCGTTGATGTACCTTATGAACACCAAACCAGACATTTGTTTTTCCATGAACACCTTGAGTTATTTTATGGTAGAACCCAGACATGTTCACCTAGTGACTGCAAAACATGTGATGAGGTACCTTAAAGGTACAATAGATTATGGTCTCAGCTATGATGGAGATCATGATTTCACATTGAGTGGATATACTGATGCAGATTGGGCAAGGAGTGTTTTTGACAGGAAAATAACTTCAAGATGTTGTTTCAGTTTGGGATCAACTATGATATCATGGCAGAGTAGGAAGCAATCTAGTATTGCTCTCAGCACAGCGAAAGAAAAATACATTGTTGCATGTTTTGCTAGCTGCGAAGCTATATGGCTTCGAAAGTTGTTGACCGACCTATTTGACTTAGAGATGAGAGAAACCTTGATTCTATGTGACAACCAAAGATGCATAAAGATGACAACAAATCATGTATTCCACTACAGGTCAAAGCACATAGAGATTCGTTATCATTACATATGTGACATGGTACAGAGAGGAGCCTTGAAGCTCCAGTACATTAGCACAAATGAACAGGTTGCTGATGTGTTGACCAAGCCCCTATCTCGTGTGAATTTTGAGTACTTCCGAGATAAGATTGGTATAGTCTGAAAGGACCTTCCTCGAAAGGGGGAGTAGTTGTGATGTTCCTTGCTTCTGACCTAGTTGTCAAACATAAAGCAAGATGTGATGTTCCTTGCTTCTGACCTAGTTGTCAGACGTAAAGCAATATGAGATGTGTTCCTTGCTTCTGACCTAGTTTTCAGACGTAAAGAAAGATGTGATGTTCCTTTCTTCTGACCTATTTGTCATACATAAAGAAAGATGAGATGTGTTCCTTGCTTCTGATCGAGTTGTCAGATATAAAGCAAGATGAGATTTGTTCCTTGCTTCTGATCGAGTTTTCAGACGTAAAGCAAGATGAGATGTGTTCCTTGCTTCTGACTGAGTTGTCAAACGTAAAGCAAGATGAGATGTGTTCCTTACTTCTGACTGAGTTGTCATATGTAATCCGGTGGGCATCTCCATCCCCTTGGCAATTGGGAGATATATGGGTAAATAGGCCTAGGAATACAATTAATATGTGAAGTGAAAACTATGTTAGCAATACAATCACAACATACCCTAGAGAGAAAAAGTAATCCATCGCAGGAGAGGATATACCTTATATAGGGAGTTCGCCCATCGATCCAATGAATGAGATTTATTCTTTTATATGAGATGTTCCTTGCTTCTGACCTAGTTGTTAGATGTAAAGAAAGAAGATATGTTCCTTGCTTCTGACCTAGTTGTCATACGTAAAGCAAGATGATATGATGAGACTAGCACTGAGCTTCCGACTGGATAGATGTGACATAAATCCAGTCTAGTATCCTGCTTCTGATTGGATGGTTGTGACGTAAATCAAGACGAGTATCTTACTTCCAGCTTGAGTGCTATGACGTAAAGCAAGATGATGAGATGAGACAAGTACTGAGCTTCTAGATTAATAGTTGTGACGTAAATCCAGTCTTGTATTATGATGAGCTAGCCTTGTGTTGTGATGATGATGATGTATCAGTTTTTATACTAATACATATTGATGCAGATGATGATGGAATTCCTTTGAGAATGACGATGTTGTCGATGAAGAAAACTTATGATGATTTATAGATACACCAATCAGTGTTCCAAGATGATATTGATGATGCTATCCTCTCACCCACTTTATGTTGTTGATGATGTTGTCCTCTCTCTCTCGCATGATACTGCTGAAGAATACCCTTCTTGTTAAGGGGGAGTGTTGAAATAATGTAACTGCAAAGAGTATTGTCATTATTATTGCTATATTCTTCATAGGATCAATCCCCATTGTGGATTGATCATGTCAATTATTGTAATAGGACCAAATCCCATTTTGTGGATTGGTCAAAAGAAAATTGCAATAGGCATAATAAGAAGTCGGCCCCAACAAATATTAAAGAAGCCTAGAAATATAATAAAGGTGGGTTTACCCACCCAATTTGAGAAGTCGGCCCTACCAGTGAAGAGACACTTCACATGTGATAGACTTGTATAAATAAAGGAGGCTAATGCCTCACTTAGACAAAAACTCACTTGCTCATTTTGAGAGACAAGTTCAGATCTGCTACCAGAGAAGAAGGAGAGAGAGAGTGGTGCATATCTGGGAGAGGAATTTCTGTATTAATTTAGGAGATCTCTTAGCATTGTATTGGCTATCTATATTAAGGAAGTTTTGTTGGGTTTTCTTCCCCTAGAGGGTTTCCTAGGATAAATGTTGTGTCTCTTTTGATTGTGTATTTCTCAGTGATCTTGGATTATGCTATTGTTATCCAATGAAATGAAAACATCTATAATAATGGCATAAACATTAACATTATCAAATGTAGGAATCTCCTCGGCCCATTTAGTGAAATAATCCAAGGCTACGATAATGTATCAATGCCCCCTAGTCGAGTGAGTGTTACATCTCATGAAGTCAATGCCCCATTTAGTGAATGGACCAACGAAAACTTTATGGTAAATAGGAGCAGGATGAGATCAGATATTATTGTTATATATTTGGAAAGTGTGGAATTTATGGATGGTAGTAATGAAATCCTTAAACAATGAAGGCCAGAAGTAACTAGCTCATAAGATCGTTTGGGCAGTAGCATACCCAAACATATGACCGCCACATGCTCCAGAATGACAGTCATTCAAATCTTTCTTAGCTCCATCATAGGTTAGACATCATCTAAATATGGAATCAATACCACGATGGTAAATGGTATCACCAAGGATAATGTATTGACGGGCTTGATACTGAATAGGAAGACGATCTACACTAGAAAGATCGAGATGAAAATTTTGGGTTTGGAGATAAATGATAATGTCTCCATACCAATGTCGTTAGAAATTATCAGAAAGGGAGACTCTTCAAGAAAGTAATCCTCTTCCATAGTTTATGTCTGAGTAGAGGGAAGGTCATATATCAACTCGACAAAAACAAAATATTTCTTTGATTTGACTCGCTCAAACTCCAAATCAAACTCCTGGAGAATCACTATCCATTTGGAGTATTTTCCCCCCAAAAATTGTCTAGTAAGGATGTGTTGCATAGGGTTGCAATTAGAAATGACTATGCTTTTGTACAATAAGATATAATGATGAAAACGTTGAACATCTTGAATATCTTCCAAGACCAGTTTCTCCACATGAAAATATTTGGTTTCGATGATCATGAGACTCCGACTCAAATAGTATATAACACGTGAATCATGTGAATCATCCTCTTGGACTAGAACCATAGTTATGGTGGAGTCTGAAGTAGCTAAGTATAATAAATAATTTCGACTATAATTAGATGGAAATAAGAGTGGTGTACGGGTTAAGGAAATTTTCAAAGGTTCAAAGGCTTTGTTGGCAGTTTCATCCCATACAAAATCGTGACCCTTCTTAAGAAGTTGAGTAAAACCTTTCGTTAATTCATCATAGTTGGGGATGAATAGATGTAAAAATTTTGCCTTCCCTTGCAAACTTTAGAGTTGGTGTAATGTAGAAGGAGAAGGAAAATTGAGAATAGCTTCAACCTTTAGAGGGTCCACCCTAATCCCATGTGTAGAAACAATAAAACCAAGAAGTCGTCTAGACTCCACACAAAAAACTCATTTATGTGGATTCAATCATATGCAATAATAGCGACATCGTAGGAAAATGGCCCTTAAATGTGTCAGGTGATATTGATGACGCATGGAATGCACTGGTAAATCATCTAGGTAAGGTTGTACAATGTGCTTAATATCATGAAAAACACAAGACATAGCACATTGAAAAGTCACACCAACATTCTTGAGACCAAAAGGTAGTTTATGTTATGCAAAGGTTACCCATGGGAAAACAAAATAATTCTTATGTTGATCCACAGGTAAAATATTGATTTGATTATAGTCGAAGAAACCATCCATCAAAGAGAAGATTTCACTCTCGACATGGTCTTCAACGATCTGGTCAATGAAATGGGTTGGATAATTATCTTTGGGACAAGCCCTGGTGATATCCCTATAATCTACACAAACACAGATCGTGCCTTGTTTCTTCATCACTAGAACAATATTATATACCCAATCAATCAAAGACACGGGATAGACAAAATTGTCTTTAAGAAGTTTTTCAACTTCAAGTTTAATAGCAGCAACTTTGCGTGGATTTACTGGGTGAAGTCTCTGTTAAATGGGTTTAGCATCTGGGTAAGTATTAATTTCATGTACAACAATATCTGGATCAATTCTAGGAATATCTTCGTAACTCTAGGAAAAAACGTCACGAAATTCTTGGAGAAGAGATTTGTAGATTCGAATCTCATTAGCAAAAAATGAGGTACTGATATGAACATT
>JZKD02S1978408.1:680-10955 GCA_000966675.3 Picea glauca | reverse complement strand
TGTGTGTGTGTGTGAGAGAGAGAGAGAGAGTGAGAGAGAGAGTGACAACTCTAGCATAGATTATTTTCATTTCATTTCAGTTTTTTTTCAGGATGGAGTGACAACCCTAGCATACCTTTTTGATAGGTTGGTTGCCTCAGATTTAGGTTTAGGATGACAAACCTACTGGCTTGTTATAATATTTAATCATTTTGAGTTTCCCTTTGATTCACTTTATCTCTCACTTAAACTATTGGTTACTAAACTCTCTTCCCTTAGTTAGCTAACTTAGAGCTCTCTCTAAACCAATTCAATCCACATCATGGCTCAAAAAAAAACTTTATAACCACAATTGTAACTTGATAAATCATCATAAAAACTAAACATGGTATACTTTAGAAGCTCAAATCTAATGGTTCCCTAACATTGTTTACTCGAATTATTTGGAAAAAATATTACTTACCTTCCAAGTCAAGCAATTGTGTCACTCTCAATGGATGGCCCAATCCATATGTTCTAGAAAGGAATAGCCATTGGGAGTCTTTTTTACTGATTTTTGGATTCATGTTTTGGTATTAGCTTAGTCTAAATGTTCTACCTTTTGGTTTTTTTCTGATGATTTTTTTCGTTTGATTTTTCTTAAAATCAGGTGAGGAATGGTTGGATTTTCATATTTGAGTTGTTGAGTTTGTATAATTGGAGTTCCCGAGGGTTTTTTCAGCATGATGATTCCATTTATATATTTAGAAATGCAATTTAAACACTAAAAATTAGCCATTTTATCGTAATTTACATCGCTCGATTCTCGCCAAAAAAACCTAAAAGTTAGAATGTTTAACCGATACCTTTGGTATTTTCCCATGTTCTCAAAATCCTTATGATACATGAAGGGTATTCATATCTCTATCAATTTTTTAATCTTTTCATATTTTCTAAAGCTTTTAACCCATTATACAATCAATTGATTTTATGTAAGGATTTAAATTAAAATACTTAAAATCAACACAGCCAAATAATATAATTAATTGATATAAAAAACTATCAACACAACCAAATAATTATATTCTTGTGCAGTTAGCCGGCCATTAGGTGGTGGGTAGGATTAGCTGGGATGGGTGGACGGATATTAGGACCATTATTCCGAGGCGGGAGTAAGTCTCTTAATCTCGCTCCCTATCCCGATTTCGCGCATGAGGGTAAGAACCCCTATATCGACCATGAACATATGAATCTAGACTAGTGTCCGACTGCCCTGAAGAGCAAGTTGGGTCTTGTGGGGTGGGTCCGTTGATTCTAAAAAGCTTCTGAAACGCGGTGTTGTCTCGCTCTGCACCTCATGTTGATGGGTTCTTAGGCATATGGATCAACCGGGTTCTCGAAATCACATTTATAAGAAGCCAAATCGCCCATCCAGTAGAGAATATAGTTTCACCCACTCAGGAAAGCCAGCCAGTCAATAATTGAGGGAAGAAAAGAGTCTAAGTATAAAGCTGGGACAGGCGAAGATGCTATTGGTGGTGCTAGTGCTTATAGGTCAACGGGCTAAGCTGCACTAGATTTAAATTAAAATACTTAAAATCAACACAGCCAAATAATATAATTAATTGATATAAAAAACTATCAACACAACCAAATAATATAATTAGTTGATATTTGCGATAAGCAATATATAATTATTTAAACTATTTAATTTTGTATAAAAATTATTACAATGTAGGTGTAATCAATATACACCTTGCAACAATCTAATTAAAAAACATATTTGTTTAGGTTGGGAAGCACTAATTTTGGCGTACTTGCTAAAAATAGTTCCATGTCGTGTCGCGTTGCAAATTTTCTAATAATTAAAAGGCCAGCTAAACTCTAATATTATGAACTTTACATATGTGTAGGCATAATCATCGTTTTAGCAATTTAAACATAAAAGAGAAGGCTACCCTCACTCCCCATGGTGGGCATTCAACTTTAACGATTTTATAAACATACTTTGTGAAAAAATTATCGTCCCCTCCCCTCCATACATATACAATTAGGGATTTCTAAAGGTAAAAAGGCTCCCAATGACCAATTTGATTTAATACTGCAATATTCTATGCTCGTGATTGGTTTCATGGTCATCGAACCGATCTGACGGTCATGAACAAATAAAAAATGCGGTGGAAAACATAGAATGTCGATAGGGTTACATGAGGCTATTGAATGGTCAGAATTTTATGGATGGTTGTCTAACAGTTATGGACGACTGCTGGCGATTTACCAATCGCAATCAGACATAGGCATCCAGCGGGGAAATGCCTTACTGCTTAGTTAGTTTTTTTTTTTCAACAAAAAAAATACGCTTTATATTCAAAAGGATATAAGAATGTACAAGGCTATTTTAGCGGAAAAACCATGAGAAAACAAGAACTAAGCAAGTGAAACAAGCTATCCATACAAGTCAAAAGTGTATCATGTCAAGCCGAGACCATTCCAAATCCCACGAAAGGGCAGCACTCAAACCAAGTTGACCGATCAAAGATTGATCATCGTGG
The DNA here is from genome assembly GCA_000966675.3 of Picea glauca. Taxonomy (NCBI): domain Eukaryota; kingdom Viridiplantae; phylum Streptophyta; class Pinopsida; order Pinales; family Pinaceae; genus Picea; species Picea glauca. The sequence continues at coordinate 8,445 of JZKD02S1978408.1, read as the reverse complement.
AAGGTCCTTCATTTCCTTTTTCCCACCTTGTAAAACAAATGTGTCCCGATGGAAAGAACAAAGCTTTTTTAGAAAGGGTATCTGCCTCGTTGTTTTCCTCTCTATAGATGTGAGAGAAGGTGAGTTTATTAATCAGTTGAGTAGCTTCACGAGTTCTCTCCTTCCAGCTTTCAAGGTCCGCCACATGGAAGTCTGCACTCCCGCTCAACCAATCAATGATAATTTTGGAGTCGCCAAGAAGTAAAAGCTCATTGATATGTAGTCTACTTGCTAGAATGAGAGACACCCACGCTCCCAATAGTTCTTCCTTCATGTTGGTACCGTTCCCACAATTTAGAGTCCACCGGAAACACGTATGTGAGTTTAAAACGATTTTCCCTCCCGCCCCATAGAGCGAGTTGTCTTGTTGTGCCGCTCTGTCAAACCGGGCCACAACCCTATCAAGAGGAACTTTAAAAAAGGTCTTGCTGGGAGTTGTAACCGGTGACTGTTTCCTACTCAAGGCCATCTCAGCAATGATAAAATTGGCCACTCTGTGAAATGAAGGAGACTTTTCATCGAACAAGGCAGCGTTTCTGGTCTTCCAAACCCACCAGCAGAGAAGGATCGGTAGTAGCGCAGGGTTCTTTGAGACCTCCATCCATTTCTGAAAGAAAAATAAAATGTTGGGACCTGACCATGTTGACGTGAGCAAAAGGGTGAGCGTTAAGAGAAGCCACACCAATCTGGTGAAAGAGCAATCTATGAAGACGTGGGTGATGGTCTCAATGTGTGACTTGCACAGGTTACAACGACTAGGCCCCTCCCAACCCTAGGATTGAAGATTCGACCACACCATCAGCTTATTTTCAATCAGTAGCCAAGCGAATAATTTCATCTTGAGTGAACAGTCGCTCCTCCAAATCTTACAGCACCATCGATCAGTAGTGTTGGCGCAACACTTTACAGCTAATGCATAGTAGGCATTCTTTGCGGTGAGGGCGTCGGATCTATCCCCTCCCGTCCACAAGAAAGTATCGGGCCGCTCCTGTAAACGGATGCCCGTTTCCATTAGCCGGCGAGTGTATCCATCCCACTCAACAGAGAGATCAACATTCAACTCTAAATCCTCGCTACTGAGCCAAAAATCGCCCAAATGTCCCCCACTGGTCGAAGATTTGAACTGGTATAGGAAAAAAAGACTTTTATTATGAAGGTGCGCCAACAGCTGAGGGGAAAGAATGGCGTGTTTGCCCATTCCCAATAAACTGTCCCTGCCTACTTCAATCAGAAATCCATTACCAGGATTCCACGAGAGCCAATGAAGAATGATGGGAAGGGACTTTAAGAGGTGTTTCCAGGTTTGAGAGCCTCTGGTGGGTCTCTCCGAGGCCGATCTGATCCAGATATGAACCGGTAAAAGAGGGAAGTATTTATCCTTGATTGCCTTACTCCAGAGACTAGGCTTCATAAGAATTCACCAGAGGGTGTTGGCCGAGAGCACCCTATAGAAGAAGGGCATATTTCTGAGACCCCAACCACCCATCATCCTTGGTTTTGAAATTGCCTCCCATCTGCAAAGATGGTAACCATAATTTTTCTTGCTGCCAGTCCAAAGGAAGGAGAAAATAAGTTGATGAAGAGTTCTTAGAACTGAGACCGGGATGTGTGCTAACGCCATCCAATAGACCAGGAGGCTTTCCAAAACATCTTTTATGAGGATATATCTCCCTCCCAAGGAGAGCAACTTGTTACACCAATGATGAATTCTTATTTCAAATTTATCTATAAGCCAGAGCCAATCTTTGCTAGAATACTTGGAGGATTTGATAAAAAAGCCAAGGTAGGAAAACCCCTCCTTTAGCTCTGCTGCAGCAAAACCGAACAACTCTTTGAAATCTGTTAATAAAGGCTCATGTGCATCCAATGCTAGGAAGACAGATTTATGATGATTTATCTCCAAACTAGAGGTAGCACATAAGGTACTTATGATGGAGTGTATGATGGACCATTCTGCAAGACTGGCCGATATCAAAATAAGCACATCATCAACAAAGAGGATATGCAGAATATGTGTCAGCCCCGAGATTTTAACTCTAGATAGATGGCCCTCCGCTTGGATGTTTTTGAGTAGGATACTAAGCCCTTCAAGGATCAATATAAAAAGAAGTGGTGATAGAGGGCAACCTTGTCGGAGCCCTCTCTCACAACGAAAAGCTTTTGTAGCTTCCCCATTAATCAGAATAGCAAGGGTTGCCGAGGAAATGCATCCTAAAATCCAATTGGTAATAACTAACCCAAAACCACACTGTAGAAGAATAAGATGCAAAAAGTTCCAATTGACACAATCAAAGGCCTGTATGAGATCCAGCTTGAGAAGGATGGCTTGTTGATTCCTAGACTTTAAATTGTGGATGCATTCCTGAGAGACACCAACTACATCTAGTATTTGTCTTCCTTTCAGAAAATCGAGTTTCTCCTCGAAAAGTGCCCTAGAGAGTAAAGGGTGGATTCTTCTGGCAATGATCTTAGAAATTAATTTGTAACAAAGATTGCAGAGTGAAATGGGACGAAAGTCTTTGAAATGTCTAGGAAGATTTGATTTAGGAATCAATACTATATAGGTATTGTTTAGCTGAGGATTTATCACGCCTCTTGTTCTAGCATCCTCCATGACGTCCAGAAGATCCTGACCCATAATATCGAAAAAAATGGATATATAATTCGACCGACCACCCGTCGGGTCCAGGACTCTTTTCTTTTTTGAAACCCCTGAGAACTGCTAACAATTCCTCCTTTGTACAGAGGGATTATAAGGCTAGAGCATCCTCGGTTGTCACCATCTTTGGGAAGCGACTTGCTAACTCAACCTGTGTTGTAAGGCTAGGAGCAGAGGTAACTTGAAAAAAATCTTTAAAATGGTTGGCAGCGGCAGCTTTGATGTCTTCCTGAGCATGATGTGTTGTACCGTCCTCCTCTTCAATATCCCAAAGCTACTTTTTTGAACGACGGGCACTGGCAAACCGATGAAAGAACCAGGTATTTTTATCCCCTCCAGCAAGCCAGAGCATTCTTCTCTTTAATCGCCATCTCTCCTCATCTTCACGAAGGAAATATAAACGATCTTTCTCCAGCTCACGAATTTTGTGGTCAATGTCCGTATTGGCATTGTCCTGGATCTGTAAATGGAGTAGGTCATCCAGCTCCTTGTCAATCCTGTTGATGGCAGCCTGTTCCGCTTTTTTTTTCTCTTTTAGCCAAATTGAAGTTTGGAACTTTAAAATGGAGAGTTTGTTTACTAGATTTCCTTGGGGATCTCTAGGCAATGAACGAGAATTATCCACCCACGTCGATCTGACCAGGCTATTGAAGGAGTCCTCCTTTAACCATAGCAGGTTGAATTTAAAAGGTTGTCCTGCTCCAAAGCGTCCCAATCCAATATGTAAGCAAATGGCAGCATGGTCCGATAGAAATGGGAGGTTTACCCATGCGCCGGAGCTGTGAGATGGAGAAAGCACATCTTCTGAGATTAGAAAATGGTCGAGACGCTTTGCTATACTGGTCGATCCTTGTCTTCCATTTCTCCAGGTGGGTAAAAGCTCGACCGATTTCAGATCAATCAAGTTGTTCTTGTAAAAAACATGATTAAAAAAACTCATGAGTGGATTGTTGATCGCTTTTTCACCCCATATCTCTAATGGGCTGGTGGTTAAGTTGAGATCACCAGCTATGATGAGGTTTTTTTCCACCAAAAGCCCAAGTTCATCCAGTTGCTCCCAGAAGGCCTTGTGATCAGCACATGGGTCGTAGACATTAAGTATATTGAAAGAAGAATTAAGTTCAAAACAATTTCCTGACAATAGAATCCCCTCAGGGCTGAGCATCGGTATAAAATCAAAGAGAGGAGGGTCCCACGAGGCCAGAAGACCTCCCGATGTGTCCACATAGCTTGCCACACAGATCAACTAGTTAGGCCGGAGGCGATGCATGAACTCCCTAGCTGCAGAAGCATTCACTAGTGTTTCTTGCAGAAAGATAATAGATGGTTGTGTCTTCTCCAGAAGTCTTTGCATGGAGGCAAGTTTCAGGGATCCTCCAACCCCTCTTATGTTGAGGGATATAAGAATCATGAATTACCTCTAGCTAGGGATTTTAATCCTCTAAGCGCCCCTTGATTTGTAACAGTAGCTGTGTTGCCTGATGCCTTCGTTCTAGTCAGAGTTTTCTTGCGAGCACTGTGGGTTTTCAACGGTGATAGTTCAAGCCCTATACCTCTTGACCAATGGGGATCCGGCCCTAGTGTTATAGAAATGTTTGAAGAGGATGGGTGATCCGATGGAGGTAGGGTCGGTTGAATTAGAGAATTTCCATGATAGGTATGGATAGGTATCGAATCATAGGGAAGAGAGTAAGTTGATGTAGCTGTCGAAAACATAGTTTCTAGTTGTAGTTATGATTGGGTCGGTTCAGAGTAACCGGGTAATGTGTAAGGCTCTGGTGTTTCAGCTATGGCTGTTGTAGGATGGGAACCCGAAGCCCCTGTAGATGGATCAGGTGGTGTTAGAAGGGTTGTAGGTGGAGGACGAGGGATGGTGGAGCTGTCAGTTGGGACATGATCGGTTGGGGGGGGAATATGTGAATGTTCAGGCATAACCGAAATGGAGGCCGTGGATTCAGTACACAAGATATTGTTCACCTGTTCATTTATGAAAAGTTTGTCCCAGGATGAGAGGGTATTATAAAGTGAGGGACACAGTAGATGGATCTTACCTGCTATGGATTCATCAGATGGATTTGTATCCCGCTGAGGGAAAGGTGCCTCCTCCTCCGTGAACCGGTTGGGTGAAGAGATATATCCATCAAAATTTGTCTCCTCTGCTGGATCCAAAACGATGTCAGGTTGGGGGAACTTATGGCAGTCCCTTCTCAAATGTCTGGTTCTTCGGCATAGAGAGCATTGGAAGGGGATGCCAAGATAGTCCAGGCTCTGTGTGATCAGTTGGTTGCGCCAATCGATTTCTAAGATTTCTAGAAGTCCAGCCTGGATGTCGATTTCCATGTAGATCCTTGTCATTCTTCTGTTTGAAGCAGCTAGAGAGTTTGAATCCACCCTTAAAAAATGACCTATGGAGGCCCCAATAAGTTCGAGCGCTTGCTGATTCCAGAGTTGCAGAGGGAGACCAGGTAAAAGGACCCATACATGCCTGTGACTGAAGAACTCAGTAGAAGGATTGAATCCGAGCCTCCATCTTTTGAGCATAAGACTTCCCCCATCGATAGGCCAAAAACTGTCCAAAATGAGTGTCGAGTCCTCTAGATTTCTGAAGATAAAGCCGATCTAGCCTTGTTGCAGCAAGTGAATCTTGGGAATGTATCCAAGGATCGGCTTCCAGACATTAGTAATGCATGCGTCCACGCTCTGCTTACATTTTTCTTTGTAAGCAAGCCTGCCAACCAAGGCACACAGGGCCAGGTTGCATGCTTAAGACCTACATCCATGCCAAGAATGAGTTTGGGGTGTTTTAGTTTGGGCTTCCAGACTCTTTGTTGGCGCTTGTGTATGCCATGTTTTTGAGAGGTAGGTCCTAGCTGTGGGTGCCACACCTCAGGTCCACCCCCTAACTGGTGGATCCCTACCAAGCTTTGCTTCAGTAAATCAGTAAGACTAGCCCCTACAGTAGTAGTCTTTGTATTCTCGACAATGACTGGAGGATCAACCTGGGAGCTCCGCAGTGTAACATAGCGTGCACCTCCATTGGTATTCTGTGTAGACTTGAATGTACCTGGAGACACATACTGTGTGCTTGACTGTGCAACTGAAGCAGGACCAGTGGGACTAGGGCTCAAACCTAATGATGCATCCGACTTTCTAGTCCGAAAATGGTTGGAGCAGAGATCATCTATTGAGGCCAGCACTGTCGGATGGTCCCATGGGTCTCCCATGTTCCCAGCAGGATGGTCCAGGCTGTATGGCGCACTATAGAAACTTCTAGAGAAAAACAAGACAAAGACAAATGGATAGAGACAAAAAGGTCTATTGGAGCAGTCAGAGAGGAGAGGTGAAAACGTCAGTAATCCCACATCCTTTTCTATCAGGTCAGTGAAGCCAGAAAAGTTAAAAGTGGAGAGGTGTTCCAAAAAACTCAGTGGGATAGTCAGATCTTGGGCCTAGTTTAAAAGCAGAAAAAAGAAACCGGGAGAGAAAAATGAGCAAAGACAGATCTACCACCACTACAGTACTGGGAAGTGTGAAGGGGGCAAACCAAGGTCACCGCAGATGACTACCCTGTATCCAAGTCGACGGTCGGTGAGAAAATCCGCAAAAGATAGAGTCAGTCCAAACTAACGAGACAAAAGTTCAAAATGGTCGCAGAAAAAAGTGCCATCATCTAGACCAATGCAAGGAGCCGTTGGAGTCGTCAATGGCGCAATAGGTTCCATGCATAGTTCCGCCTGTCCTGGGCGCCAAAACCTTCAGTGTAAACCAGTTTCAAATCTCTGCAATCGCCCGCCATTTTCACCGTTGAAAAATTTATACTATTTCATTTTTAGAATAGTACCAAGTAATTTATAATGCTATCATGAATAATGATATAATTTATATATAATTTTTTTATAAAAAAAATAAAAATTATATCATTAAATCATTAATTTGATATATATATATATATATATATATATATATATATATATATATATATATATATATATATATATATATATAATAAAAATAAAATTAAAAAAAATATTATTAAATTAAAAGGTCCTAATTTAAGAAGTAAATGTTTACTTAAACAACATAATCAATTATATCCTTAAATTGATATAGAGAAATGAAAAATATACAGGACTAAACAACACTAAAAGTAAAGTATATTTTTTTCCTAAAGTTTTTATAACGGAATGTTACATGACACATTGTATTAGCACATTTGTAATTAAAAACAAAATTTTAATTAGAGAGTTGATTTATTTTTTTTCAATGAAAAGATTATTGATGAAACTCTATTTAGCATTACTTAAGTGATAAGATAATTGTTTAGAATTTAATGGAATTAAATATTAAATATATAATTTTGATAATTTTGAAGGGAATAAGAGAATGGGTGAAAGTCATAATTTTTTAGTGAAAAATTATATTCTAAACTTACTAAATCAAGTTTAATTAAGAAATTTAAGAAAATGAAATTTATACTTTATTAATGTAAAATAAAATTTATTGTTTTTAAGTATAAATGTGAAACATACACACATGAATATAGATATATATTAAATTAAATTATAATCGATGAATCAAAAAATAATTTTACTTCATATTTCAAGAAAATAAGAAAAGTTTAGTGCAAGTTAATGATGGTCTCTCATTAAGTGTTAGTGGCAATACAAATATGGAAAAACATAAATTGCTAAATTGGAGGGATTATTCAAGGTAATTTTACAATGAATTTGAATATGGTCTAAGATGATGAAATATAGGAAATTGAATTAGCTTTCCAGATATACAATGTTTGTTTATAGAAATTGTGAATAAATATCTAAATTTGAGTTTTTTTAAAAGTGGTATGTTATATTTCTAGCAAAATACAAGCTATATGTCTTCATTAATGTAGGCTTTCAGTACCTTAACAATGAATTTTCCTTCCAAAAAATGTATAATCATAGAGAACACGTTGTTCTAGTGCAATGTATTTTTTCAAAACTTATAATATTAATTATATATATTTTTTTTAAATTATGAAAGTCCATATATTCTTAGAATTACATTATCCTTAGTTAGTGGAAGCTA
>JZKD02S1978386.1:48472-59965 GCA_000966675.3 Picea glauca | reverse complement strand
ATGAGAACCTAACCCTTGTCAGTTAGACAAGGAAGGGCAAAGGAAAGGTTCCCAATAAGAAGGGTAATAGTGATGGAGGTACATTATAGTCGGGGAAGAAGGACTTGAGTAAGATCAAGTGATTCACATGCCATAAGAGTGGTCATTATGTATCTCAATGTCTAAAGAAGAAGAAAGGAAGAGGAAAATCACATCAGGTAGCAGCATATGCATAAACTCGATTGGATGAGTTTATTGCGAAGTTCGAGAGGGATTTCTCACTAGTTTCTTGCCTTTCGATCAACACAACCACCAAGAGTGTGTGGTACTTGGACAATGGTGCATATTGTCATATGACAAAAGCATGGGAGTTTTTCAGTTGTTTGACAGAGAAGGACTCAGGGATCCATGTGGAGCTTGGCGATGATGCCAAGTATGTAGTGAAGGGTGAGGGAACTATTTTGTTATGACTTGAGTTAGGAGGTTCGTTCTATGCCCAAGATGTGATTTATGTACCAAGACTTAGGAAAAAATTGCTCTTAGTATCAGTTATGGAGGACAAGGGTTTTGCAGTTATATTCAAAGTGGGAAAGTACTCAGAGGGAGTTGACCCTGACATAGCAACGATCATTGGGGTTAGAGAGGGAAATTTACACAGATTGATGGGAAATCATGTTCAAGCCTTGGTACACAATGGTGAAAACCTATGTGAGCTATGGCACATGAGGATGGGACACCTACATTATAAGGCATTGTCGATTTTGAGGGATATTGTCACTGCTCTTCCAGATTTTAGTGTCGATTAGTAGGGCATGTGTAGAAGATGTGCACTTGGAAAGAATGCCAAAGTTGTTTTTCCAAGTAGCGAGAGTAGGTCCAAGGGGATCTTGGATTGTATAAATTCAGATGTGACTGGACCGATGTCAGTAGTATCAGTATAAAGAGTGTCATACTATGTGACGTTCATTGATGACTTTTCCAAGAAAAACTTGGATCCTATTTATGAAGGCCAAAGATGAGGTCTTTAGTTGATTCCAAGAGTCAAGGCTCAGGTGGAGAACTAGACAGGGAGGAGGATCAAGGTCTTGAGGTCGAATAATGGGGGAGAGTACACCTCCAATTAATTCAAGGATTTTTGCAAGGAGGTAGATATCAAGAGGGAGTTGTTAGTCTCATACAACCTTCAACATAATGGGGTTGTAGAGAGAAAGAACCAGTCCATCATCGGTTTTGTCAGGGCTATGATACATGACCATGATCCACCTATGTTTCTTTGGGTAGAGGCATGTACCATGATAGTATATGTGCAGAATAGGATTCCTCACAGGATATTGGGAGACAAGACCCTTGAGCAGACATTCAGAGGAGTGAAGCTAGAGATAGGACACGTGAGGATCTTTGGTTGTCCAACCTACATCCATGTGTTTGTGGAGAAGAGGACGAAGTTGGAGTCTTTAAGACACAAGGGTATATTTGTGGGGTATAATGAGACCTCAAAGGATTACAGGATCTTCACACCAGCGCAACAGAAGACAATTGTGAGCAGAGAAGTGAAGTTCGAGAAGAACCTGACATCTAGGAAATCTTAGGAGTCATTGACAGTGGTAGAGGATGAGGAGTAGGAGGGTCCAAAGGATGAGTGACGCTCAACAGATTCCAGTTCAAGAACTCATAATTCAGGTGGAAAGGAGGAGTTAGCCCTAATTCTTTCAAGAAACCCAAGTGGCTATTACAAACATTGAGGGATGTTGGTGAGGATCTTAGGAGTGCAGTTAGGGAGAGTAGGCCTCTGTGGAAGTTTCCTAACTATATGGCACTTACAAGTAGCATCATTGATATTGATCCTTATAGTTTTGAGGAAGCAAAAGATTAGCAGGTTTGGTAGGATGCCATGGTGGAGGAGTACACCTCTATCATGAAGAATGATGTTTGGGAAATAGTGTAGAGACCAGAGGGGAAGTCGGTTGTGAGTTCCAGGTGGCTCTATAAGATCAAGCATGTTGCAGATGGCAGCATTGAGAAGTTCAAAGTCGGGTTTGTGGTGAGAGAGTTCTCTCAGAGAGAGGGAGTGAATTGCGAGGAGACATTTGCTCCAGTCACTGGATATGCTTCCATTCAAGCTATTATATCTATTGCCTCGGTCATGTGGTGGATGATTCACCAGATGGACGTGAAGATAGATTTTCTCAGTGAGATCATTGAGTAACAAGTATATATAGAGAAACCTTAGGGATTTGAGGTACATGGGAGGGAGTCTCATGTGTGCAAGCTTAAGAAATCCTTGTACAGACTCAAATAAGCATCCAGGGTGTGGTATTTCAAGATTGACAAATACTTGCAGAATACAGGCTTCGTCGAGAGCGAGGCAGATCCTAATGTGTACTTCATACTTGTTGGGACTAATATACTCATCATGGTGTTGTATGTACATGAGTTACTTCTCACAGGTGCATAAGAGCTTATAGAAAGGTGCAAAGTAGATTTGGATACATAGTTTGAGATGAAGGATACTGGCTAGCTGCATTATTTCTTGGGGTTAGAGGTATGGCAGATATCAAGAGAGATCTTCCTTTATCAAGGGAAGTACACAATGGATATATTGAGGAGATTAAGGATGGAGGATTGTAGACTGATGGCTACACCTATGGTTACCAACTTGAAGAAGGTTGTCACTTCATATTCGGAGTTGGTGGATCCCATGTTATATAAGCAACGAATAGGTTCTTTGATGTATCTAGTCAACATCAGGCAATGGTGGATCCCATGTTTTGTTGTGAACACCTTGAGTCAGTTCATGGTTGAGTCGAGGCAGGTGCATTGGATAACAACAAATCATGTGCTCAGGTACTTGAGGGGTACAATGGAGTATGGGTTGAGGTATCTTGGAGGTGATGGAGTGAGATTGTAGGGATATTTAGACTTAGATTGGGCAATGAGTGTAGTAGATAGGAAGAGCACCTCATGGTGTTGCTAAACTTGGGATCAATAGTGATAACAAGGTTTAGCAAGAAGCAGACTTCTATAGCACTTAGTTCAGCAGAGGCAGAGTATATGACAACGAGTATGGCTAGTTGTGAAGCCATTTGGCTTCAAAAATTGCTTAAAGGTTTATTTGATTAGGAGTTGGAGCCGAGGGTGATATACTTTGATAATTAGAGTTATATCAAACTCTATGAGAATTCAGTCTTCCATAATAGGTCCAAGCATATTAAGATCAGGTATCATTTCATACTAGACAAGATCTAGAAGGGAGCAGTCAAGCTTCAATATATTTTTAGATATGAGCAGGTTACATACATTCTGACCAAACCCTCAGTCAAATGGAAGTTTGTATTCTTTAGGGACAAACTTGGAGTGGTGCAAAATACCTTCCTTGCTAAGAGGGAGTGTTGATGTTTGTAGCATTATATAGGTACTTTCACACAGATCTAAGTGTCTAGACGTATTGAAGTCGTCCAAAGCCTTATGCCTTAGTAATATACTTTAATTAAAGGAATTATTAAAGCAAAGTGATTTTATTAATTAATTGAGTTTAATTTAATGAAATGATAAATTTATTAGCATTAGTGAATTAAATCTTAGCCATTGATCTCAAGTGAGGTGAGATCTAATCTCAACAATCAATCACTTTGGAGACTAGGGTTAGGTCATAACTCAATATTATAAAAACAAGGCTAGGGTAAAGGAGGAGACATTGCATATGATCAAATCAGAGAGAGAGAGAGAGAGAGAGAGAGAGCAAAGAAGGACTTTTGCTAAAGGAGATCTCAGATAGGTGGAGTAGAGATTAGTACAGGTTAGGGAGAAGAAAGAACAGGGGCATCTACAAGAAGATCTGATAGATCAGAGCCACAACAACAGGAACAAAGTTGTACGCATTGTACAGGTTAGTCAGGGTGTGTATGTATGCGAGCTATAGTGTCAGAAAGCCTGTACATACGCAGGCTACAGTGAAAGGAGGCGCGTACAAGTACGAGAAAGTGATTGTACAAGACAATACAACCAAGGAGGAGTTGCTAGAGTTTGTGAGTGTTGTCCATAGTTTTCTATATTTCTCTATGGGCCATTTTCCCAGTTAGGGATCCCTTGTAAGCTTTGATATTATTCTAATGATAAGTTGATTTGAAGCGAATAAATCTTTGTGTGTTTGGAATTCGTTTCTTTACTTTCGCTATTTATTTCGATTAATTATACCAACAAGTGTATCAAGGAAATCGCTAGTAAACAATTATCTAGATGTTGGGATTAGAAAGTTAACATCAAAGGGATTGCAAACTCGACCATTTCCTTGGATTGAACCCTTGACCTTCCAAAGGGATTAGAATAGGAAATAGGAAATTGGGGGATAAAGGGGAGAACATGAATGTGGTTGAAACAATGGAAGCAGAGGTTGTGGTTGACAAACTACCAGAAAACCACATACGTGACTTGTATATTTACTCATTAATACTTCGAAGGGTAACAATAAATGCCAACAAAGGAGGAATCAAGACCCCGCAGGTGAAATTATAACATACCCAAAGTCAAAAAGTGTGTGATAAAGAGCAATAGTTATCATATCATATTTGAAACTCTATTATGTAGGCAATTGTATCACATAATGAATGTAGATAGTGTATCTCCTCACACAACATACAAGAAAAATAGTGTCAAGAAAAACAATGCAACCAAAACATTAACTTATATTCATCTTTGATTTGAGTTGAGCATAGCTCCACATCCCTCACAAGCATCACAAACAACTTTAATAAGAGTCTAGATCTAATGCATAAAGTGTTGGGTATGTGTTATATTCTTTGCACAGCTAGACCTAGTGTTGGTTGTGGGGTCACGTGGGTGCTGGTTGTGGAGCATGATTATCTTCATGATTCATATGTAGGTATGCCTACCCCCCTTCTATTGGGCGTTCGGGGGTTGGCCCCTGAATGAAGGGGGTCTGGGGGGGCTCTACACCTCCCCGTCGGCTAGGTGGCATGGGGGCCAACAGGCCCCCATTCGAGGGGTTCCGGGGCGGAGCCCCTGTAGAAAATTTTGTTAAAATTGCCTTGTAAAATATTGTAATTTCATAGTCAATCTGGATCGTTCATTATAAGGTCACAGATCTGACGGTAGAATTTATGTCAGGGTTTTCTCCCAAGAAGGCAACTCTCTTTTCGTATGAGGGCATTGCATTGCGTCTGTGTATAATGAATAGAAGATTAGAGGTGCAACTCTAAACATGTTGTTGGTTTTCCCATTTTGGGTTTCCAGGGTAAAATCTCTGTGTAATGTGTGTGTGTGCCATTGTATATTTTGTGTTTTTATTAAGAATCTATTTGCAATAACTTATTGTACAAGGTTAAAATCTTATTTGGTATTAGATCCAAGTTATTGGCTTCAGGGGGGCACCTTATTGTCAGGGGTTTTGGCTCGGGTTTGTGGTAAAACTTGTTACAATGGGAGATCTGCGATATCGATTCTTCAAGTGAAAATAAATGATGAGCAATTCAAAAATAAGATTGAGAAATTTAATGGGCAACGTTTTTAGTTGTGGAAGCTCAAGATGGAAGATCTATTGGTGGATAAAGATCAGTGGATCATTGTGGATCCAGGTACTACACCTATAGGAATGTCAGCAGAAGACTAAGAAAAGTTAGATCGAAAGGCAAAGAGAACAATCTGGTTGCGTCTCTCAGGTTCAATATTACTGAATGTATCAGGGGAAGCTACAACCAAGGCTTTATGGAATAAGCTAGGGGTTTTGTATCAGTCTAAGTCCCTAGTAAACAAATTGTTCTTGCAGAAGAAACTGTACCACCTAAGGATGAAAGATGGAGACTTGGTGACATAACATTTGAACGCCTTAAATAACGTGGTAAGTCAGTTATTATTTGTTGACATTAATATTTTTTATGAAGATAAGTGTATCGGTTTATTGTGCTCTTTACCATACTCATGGGATATTATGATTGTGGCCATAGATAGTAATACAACTACTTTAAGTTTCGATGATGTGGTATCATCCTTGTTGTTGGAGGAGATGAGGTGGAATAACACGGAAGGACAAATCACAGATGCATAAAAAAATAAAAATAAAATAAAAAAATTGGTGAAAAATAATTTACAATCTAACCAAAAAAAGATGTTTTTATTTAAAAATAAATAAATATTTAACAAAAATCTAACAACCTATGAGATGATCATTGAATATTTTTAACACTATGTACTTTGTTAGGAACTAAGATTAATGTCATGGTTTAAGAGTTTCACATCGATAATTTACAAATTTGCCTCATCCTCAATTGCACTTGTTATGATTTTCACTTATTATAAAAGAAATGATTTTGTTTTAAGATAACATTTTGTATGTTGCACATTCAAGTTGTATAAAGTTTATAGTTTTTCTAAGGAAATGTACATGCAAAAAACCCTTCGAATACTTCCCCATGTTCCATGGATGGTAAGCAGGGTAAATCATTGGCTCTTTTATGGGTTAATTGGAAAGTAGAGGGTACCATTATGTTATAGATTCTGGAGGATTGAGAGGACATGTAATTCTCTTATTTGTCAGAGATACAATGTGCTCTTCGAAGCCATGAGGAGCACATCCACTGCAACATGACTTTGATTCCTAACTTGTCATTTAAGTTGCATGATCTAAGGAATATGGCCCTGGATCCTCGCAGAGAAGAGCATTCAATTGTGTCCTCTTAGAAAATGGCAAAGTTTTCATTCATAAGAGAAACCAAGGGAGAAGAAACAATGAGCTAGTTTGATGAGGAGATGGCACCAACTGATCAAGAGAAAGGACATGGAAGTTTAGGTTTAGAAGATGTTGCCAATCACGTCACTTCTTGTTAGCTTTACATGTTTTATAGAACTTTGAAAAATTTAGGCATATATTATAGGATACATAGTTTCAAAGGATTATGGTTTTTGTGTACAAGGATGTAGCCATATTGCATTGTGGACATATATAAGGGATGGACATGGAATGTATTGTAGTTAGCTACAAATTTTGGGAACATAGTAGCACTATAACTCTTGTTGTAGCACCTCCTACAATTTCTTTATAATACAAAGTTTCCCAGTTATTTAAAAAAAAAAAATCCTATTGATAATGGCTCCTTGATGTCTTATTCCATGAATATCATCAATTATTACATCTTCCTCCTTGGTAATATCAATCTTGTTTCCTTTCTTGCCAACTTTCTTGGTAATAAGGGTGTCGATAAGGTTCGACCTTTCTTGGTTTGTCTTCATTTTCTACACCCATATCATCAATATTATTTTATGGTACAATGTCATTCCATACAAGTACAATGTCATTCCATACCCATATTCTCACTCACTTCACATCATAAGTCCATATATACAAGAATGCTAGTGTTAACCTCTATATATACATATTCTCTCTCATTTCACATGTGCCCCCCTATTAGGAGGTTGACCCCCTTTACACATACATTTAAACCCATTACATATCATTTAGCCCCATTTATACCACTAGTAGGGTAATATCACAAGGCCTATTTTACTACCCAATAATGGTTATTTAGTCAAGAATGTTTACCCAACCAAGAACGATTCAATGGGTATAGATAAATCTAAATTTATCTCCATTAATCAACCTAGAGTTGGAGTATTGGATCAAATAGTCCTTGTTGATTTAAGATCCAAAGGAATTTGTTATACTTGAAGAGAGATTTGGTCTAAGGAACAAAAGTGAAAATCCCCTAGGAAAATCAACATGATCGAGACTTTAGATAAGAATCAGTTGGAGGTGGGTGCAAATGAGCCAGAGTAGATAATAGAAGATGAGGAAGAAATCACTAACATGTTCAACATATATCAACAAGAGATTCCAATAGTTTCCCTCATTTCCATTCACAAAATAACCCAATCTCGGACCATGAGGATAAGAAGCAAGGTCAACGAGAGGACTATGGTCACACTTATCAACTAGTGTGTAACATCCCCATTTTTAATCCCCAAATTAGCGATGTATATTGTAAAAATGATGTATGTCCATGGGCCAAGCGATGTAAATGTAAACATTGTATATTGAAAATAACAAATATAATGTATCACAGACAAAGAAATGGGGGCTAAGTTTCTACAAGAGAGGGGGGTAGAAGGGGGAATTATACATGCTTATTAATCCCAAAGCATCTTTCTAAATTATTTTAGTATGAACCTTCTATTTCCTTTTTGAGTGTTTCAAAGCCCCAATCATTGAGTTCATGTAAGAGAGTTGGTGTGAAAAGTCACCTCACATATTTATTTAGAGCATGGGCTTGAGTACAATAAACCTCGGGATTTGGGAGAGTCAAAATGCATGGGAGAAAAAAGGAAATTCAAATGGGAAAAGGGAAAAGTTTTTTCAGTTGGGTAGAAGAGAGGAAATGTGTGTGGAGTGTTGGGAGATAGCAAGAAGCCATAGTGGGTTTTGTGGACAACTCTTGGAGATGGTTATCGCATGAAGAAGTAAGTTGTTAGGCCTATGAGCAAGATTTTCGTGTGAGAATTTCCCAAATGAGAAAGGGAGTTGCTATGGTTAGAATTCCTATTATAGCTAGAATTCCTAGAGTCCCCAGCAGAGAGATTTTCTATCCAACCTGTGCTAGATCCCTGGAGGGAAGTGGGATATCCTGAGGGATTACGTGGTAGAGAAGGGGATCCTATTCCTTGGGTTGTGTAGGTTGAGGGGAAAGAAAGATGGTGGATTGGAATGGTTGTAGAAATTTAGTTTTTGAGAGGGGACAATATACACCTTTAGGAGATACCATTTCTTGTGAATTCATAGACCCAACTTGGGGGTGACTTGCTATTGAGAACTCGAGTAGTGAGTCTATGATTGGGTGGAGTGTCTATCCTTTGTATCTAGTTTCTTGTTTTTTAATAAGATAAGTGACCATATCCATTGTGTTTAATTCTATTAAATGATGAGTTTAATGGTTATGCATTTCACTCTAAGTTTTGTGTTCTTTATTGTTATACGTTGTGTGTAAATGTCGCATTTGAATATGTATTTATGTGATTGAATGCTACTATGTGTTTGTTTAATTGTTGTTGCACATGTTTAAATCAATTGCATTCATGTTTTCAATTATTATGGATAGTTGCATAAGCTTATATGTCATGTTGCATATTTTTTTTCCGCATTTAAATTGGTATTAGAGTTATAGTTAGTCATTTTTAGTCGTAACATGGCCCAGTAAGGGAGTTGGTTACATTACAGAGTGGTATCAGAGCTTTTGGTTCAACATCAAAACCTATATGGACTAAGGATCAATGCAAATTTGATAAATTCATGGTTGTAGATTTTTACTCTACATTGAATTTAGGGAAAACAATCAATTTTGGAGTGAAATTCATAATTTTTTGGGCAAAATTTTGAGTTTAATTTCATTTGGGGATAATCATTTGATGGATCATAATGCCAATTTAATGGGGGTAGGGTCAAATTTGGCCATGCAAATCTAAGACTAGAGCTTTCGTGGTAGCCCTATGTAAAAATCCTTTCGAAATTACATATACTAAAATCCTTTGGAAATTCATCTTAGGTTTGGTCAAAATTCTCTAAGTTAAATGAGTTGGTGAAAACCCAAGTTTATTTTCCCATCGAAGGAAAGTTGATTTCAGTCGTTGAATGGAAGTGTGTTTTGACCACCAAAAACAAGCTGAAAAGTTCGACAACATCGAGTTAAAGAAGTTCATCGAAGACAAAAATTTGAGTCCGTTGAAAACCAAAAATTTGAGTTGTCGAAAGCCAAGAATTTGAAATTCACCAAAGTGGATTTTGAGGTTCGCCAAAGTGCAATTTGTAGCATGTAAAAGTGCATTTTGCAGTTTGTCGAAGTGCATTTTTGTAGGCTGTCGAAGTACATTTTGTAGTTCAACAATGGAGAAGAATTTTTGAGTTCATTGAAAGACAAAAATTTGAGTTTGTCGAAGAGATCCTTTTGTAGGCTGTCGAAGTACATTTTGTAGTTCAATGATCGAGAAGAATTTCTCAGTTTGCCAAATGACAAATGTTTGATTTTGCCGAAGAGACATTTTTGTAGGCTATCAAAGTGCATTTTGAAGGTTTCTAAAGAATAGTGTTTGAAGTTTTCCAAAAGATGAATTTTGAGTTCATTGAAAAGCCAAGTTTTAAAGTTTGTCAAAGGATCAATATTTTGGTTTGCCAAAATAAAATTTTTGAAGTCCGCTGAAAACCAAATTTTTAAGCTCGCCGAAGGATGAATTTTTCAATTCGTCAAAAGACAAGTTTTTAAGTTCGCCAAAAACCAAATTCTGAAACCCGTCGAAGGATGAATTTTTCGGTTTGCCGAAAGACAAATTTTGAAGTTCACTAAAAGAAGGATTTTTCAGTTGGCCAAAAGAAATATTTTTCAGATTTGCTGATAGAAGGATTTTTCTAAACACCAAGAAAAGGTTTTTATTGATCACCGAGGAAGAGAAGAGAAAGAGAAGGAGAAAAAGAGAAGAAGGGAAGAAGAGAAAAGGAGGAAAGAGAAGAGAGAGCGGGGAAAGGAAAGGAGAAATACATATAAGGATTTAAAAAAGAATTCTGGAGCCAAAAATGTGTTTCATCCATAACAAGAGCAGAAAAACTTTGAATCAGATGGAAGTTAAAGGGTTTCTCTGGAAAATGCAAATTAATGGTTTTTGAAGATTAGGGTGGTGCTCAGTGACTAAGACCCAATAAAAATGAAATTTTTGGAAGGAGTCCAAAAAGCAGGCATGAAGATACCTAGTTGGGATTTTGGAAAAATTCAAAAGGGTTTTGAGTGGGGATTCCAAAACAAGGAAAAATCCACTATTCCAGACCGCTTTTTGGGGATTTTTGAAATCTTCAAAGGAGGAAAAAGGAATCCAGATCACAAATCTATACAAATTTGTTTAGTCAACATTTACATCCTCAACAATCTAAACAACTTTGTCTTGAGGAAGTTTTTCCCAATTTTTCTCTGTTTGGGAGATAAACAGTTTTGGCTAAAAATTCTAAGTCTGGAGAAAATGTAAATAGTGCAAAGTCGTTAATTCTAGATTTATACATAATTTAATTGGAGCACCAAATTGTGAATATGAAAATTGTTATGTAATCACAATCATAAATCCTATATTTTCTCAATATAAAAGAATTCATGATTTTTGACATAATTTCTTTTACAGGTGGCACAATGTGGTCTCTCTACCAGATTGCACCGGTGAGAACATGGAAAAATTGAGTGGAAATGACAAAATTCAAAAAGTTGTAACTTTTAGTTCAAAACCCAGAATGAGGCATGGGTATAGTTGTTGGAAAAATTATTCAAAGGGGAATGTGTCTAAATAATCAGAATGTATTTCAATGCATCCATACTCTTCATAAATTCAGATGAAGAATGACTTGTAGCCTAGTTAATGAAATATTTTACAATATGCATAATTCTAACACTAATTGTTGCATGCACATTTTTGTAGAATTAGAGGTACAAGAAAAAAAAAATCGGTTCATATATGAGGACTAGAGATATGGAGGATGCT
>JZKD02S1978386.1:8818-29944 GCA_000966675.3 Picea glauca | reverse complement strand
AGATACCTGAGTGGGTTGCCATCTTTCATCAGTGACAAGATTCAATTAGATGATCCCAAGAATTTGGAGGAAACCATAAGGAGAGCCAAGTACTTATATGAGAAACATAAGGGAAAGCCTACTTTCCAAAAAGCTTGGGAAGACAAGAAGAATTTTAAGAGGGAACAAAGGCAGAAGGGGAACACGCCATCATTTTTCAGAAATAGTCCTCAAGGACAACCATCTTTTAGAGAGCACATAATGGCTGAGGTAGGTGGACAAAGGCCATGGAAAACACCCATTCAATGTTGGGTTTGTAAATGAGACCATAAGTATAGAGATTGTCCTCACAAAAGTGACAATGTGAGAGTTGATCACAATGTACAGCAAGAAAAAACAGTGGATGACATGGGCATAAGTGTACCAAGGATCTATGCAACCCTGGACAACAAGCAAGCTGAGTTTCAATCACACATGATTGAAGTAGAAGGTATGATCTATAACCATGCCTTTACTATCTTAATAGATTCAGGAGCTATCCATATCTATATAGATCCTAAGGTAGTGGAAAGATTGCATTTGCCAAGAAGCAAGCATGGGAAATCTTGGCTAGTGCAACTGGCTAGAAGAACCAAGAGAAAAGTTGTTGAGATGGTTAAATCATATCTAGTGGACATGAATGAGATAAGTATCAAGGTGGATTTGAAGATCGTGCCCTTGGGTTCATATTGTTAGCACTAGACTTCACCTTCATATTGCATTGAAGGTAAGCCTAGTACCCATCAGTTTATATGTCATAGGTAATTGAGTTTTGAGTGGTAAAATGGATAAAACTCAATAATAATAGCGTTCTAAGTTAGAAATATGGACTAGCATGCACAAACCATTGAGGTCTTGAATCAACTTAAGTCAGTAAGTTGGAGTAAGGGTGAATAGGAGGAAGATTTAGTGAGAAAGGTGTAGAGGTCCACTATGAACATCAGATTTTCCTACAACCTAAGGAGGAAAAACTTAAACACAAGGTCCTCTTGGATTCAAATTTCAATGAAGTTGAAAGAAATCATAACAATACTATAATCAAACATTTATCATAATACAATTACAACAATCCAAGTGAATCAATCAAACATGAACTCTCTCAGTATCAGAGGCAAATAAGTTGGAGTAAGAAAGATGACTTAGATTAACCAAGATGTCTCAAAAACAAATACATAACCATAGAACCAATTGTTCTCAATCAAAATATTACAATAGCAGGGAGCCTAGCTCAACCATTCAACCATAACAAAATATTGAAACTAAGTATATATACTCAAAACTGCTGCAACTACTAGGAACGTGATAGGGCCCTTGCATTCAAAGCTTCTAGTCGGCGCCCGCTCTGTCAGACTGTGAAACATTCTCATGTTAGATGCGAGACAGGCACAATTATGCATTTTACAGGAAAATCCATCCAGGAGGAAGCTTCGAGTGGATAGTCTACCTTCATGGCTGCTCTCTGCAACACTTTCCATTTATGGGGTGAGACGAGGTATCAAATGTCGCCCCTATCTTCAATAACTTCCTTCATTGGGATCAGGACAAGGCCTGACACCCATGAATGCTTCCAGGGGGTGTCGATGACTTCTTCAATTCAATCCTAACGCCTTGAGGCTCTGGAAATCTTCCCCTGTGACCAATACGTGCGTTGTAGGTGCTAAGCTCCTTCTTCATCACCCCTTCATGCTTGTGACCTCAGGCTGTGACCTAGCGCTTATCCCATATGACGCTTTGAGATTTTGCCCTTTGGATATTTTCACAACACCAGAACACATAATTCTTGATGCCCGCTTTGACAAAATCTCTAAGCAATGGGCGCTAGTTTCTTTTCCCAGGCACACCCCCCATATGACCTCGGGCTGTGACCCATGGCTCCACCTCTGAGCACTTCAGAACTTCAGGTTTCAGCCACTTCGACACGTCGATATTTACACATATCTCATTTTAAATTTCTCAAAGTGACTTTCTCTGTAGCTCGGATCTCACGCCATGCATCCCTCTCGATGGGACGATTGTTTCTCACTTTGGGTTTTGGGAATTCAGACCTTTGATGAACAACTTTAACAATTTTCTGAACTCCCGATTCCCGCGATAATTTTCCATCGTCGATTTCTCCCGATGAGATCTATGATCCAGATTTAACCTTTGCTCGACCTTGGTAATTCAGACCTTTTTCTATGGCACTATACTTCGCGCACTTCCAGATTTCGAACACCCGCGAGCCGCCAATCTGAACTCCACATGGAATCCCAACCATTGGAAGCTAAACTTGCCTGTTTTCTTGATTCGAGTCTAGAATGGGTTGCTCTGAAAAGGTGCGCTTTGAAATCGAGACTGATGCCCGTGCGAGAAAAGGATTGGGTTGCCCTGCGGCCCTTAGACAACTTTATGTGATAACATTTGGCTCCACAGGGGATGACATGCTCCCTTGTGAGGTGCCAAGAATGCATAGTTCTAGTGCCTTAGTTGTTGGGCTATGGAGTCTAGCTCAAAACTTTCGCCGAAGAAAACAGGGAAATATGTACACTACTCTACTTATAAAAAGAAAGCAAACACACATGCTCCGAAAGGAGCTTATTTATGTACAAACCTAAGCTCACTGATTTTTACAAAGTGCTAGGTGAAATCGAACTTCCATCATAGCCACCGAGACTGTCTATTGATATAATTCTTTTCTTCACTGCAGATGATCCACAAAAGGTTAGGGAAGTATGACAACAAAATGAAAACATGGTTTGGAACACTGACTATACCCCCTAGTGATGATAATATGAAAATTTTTGCAAGCTCCTATGCTTTGGGAAAACACAACTCCATATATAACCCCACAAGGTCACAAAATTCATAATTAGGCATGCTCAACCGGTCAGAAATTACCTCATTTCTTTCATTATTGATCACCTGTCATTTGATGTCCTCAGAGTGTACAGGTGGGTGGAGGACTGATATAGGTTGGCTAATCCCAGGTGATACCTACTTGTTTATGGGTTCTGGATAGGAGATGAACTGCCCATTTAACTCTTCCTTTTCTCCTTCATGGCTCTCCCAAGGATCTGATTCATAATCATCATAAATGGGAACCATGGAAAAGCTCTACTCTTCGTCATCTTCACTGGGATATCCATCAAAAGTTGTTTGTTCTTGGTCAGTATATGACATCACTTCTTCATCATAAGCAGGGCTTCCAAGAACATCTGCTTCAAGGACCGAAATATCCTCTTCATTTTCTTTGTAAGAGCGGAAAGCAAAATCTCCCTCCAATTCCTCTATTCTTGCAGAATGTGATTTTAATGGATTTATCAACTCCTCTGAGGTATAACCCTCATCCTCACATATTTCATAAGAATCATTTATATCTTGAACACAATATTTATATTCCTTACAACAACTATGAAAAATTAACTTAGAGGAATAAAAATTTTGATAATGCCTATTGAAATCCACATGAAACTACTCCAGGGAGGAGATGCTAGCAAGGGCTAAGGAGTGGTACAACGTGCGAGCATCTCCTGCTAACGAGATCATGAACATCTTTAATAATACATCCTCATGATGTATGTCCCATTGATGCATGAGTTCATGAAACTCAAGGAGATGCTGAGCAGGGTTGTCCTCTTTACGCTCTCTAAATATGGACAAATAATCACCCCATTCATTTGGAGTAGGAACAACATCAGGAAAAACGGGAACATAGGAGAAATTAAAAGGAGCATACCTCCGAGCCAAGATTCTTTCCATTTTGAACCGGTGGAGTCGCCAATCGATCATTTAATTATGGAGTCACCAAGTGAATGATATGCAGTCTGAATGTGTCTGGTCTTTGTTCACCATCAAAGACCACATCTGATCGTTGTCAATCTCCCAGGGAACTTTTAAGATGAGAAATTGGCTACTAAAAGCCTTCTCGAAAAAGTTATTTGGTTCAGCTTAGGTGTGCTAGAGGCAACCACAACCGAAATAGTGGAGTCGCCAGGTGCAAGTTGCAATCTTCGATGTACTAAGTTCTAATGCACCTTCAAAACCAGTAAGCTTTGTCGTTCTATCCCAGGGAAATGTCTTCAATTCGTTCCCCGGTAACGATGCTAGAAATGTTAGCACTAGAATTCACCTTTAGATTGCATTGAAGGTAAACCCAGTACCCATCAGTTTATATGTCACAGGTAATTGATTTTTGAGTGGTCAAATGGATAAAACTCAATAATAATAGTGTTCTAACTCATAAATCTAGACTAGCATGCATCAACCATTGAGGTCTTGAATCAACTTCAGTCAGTGAGTTGGAGTAAGGTTGAATAGGAGGAAGATTTAGTGAGAAAGGTGTAGAGGTCCGCTATGATCATCAAATTTTCCAGCAGCCTAACGAGGAAAAACTTAAACACAAGGTCCTCTTGGATTCAAATTTCAAGGAAGTTGAAAGAAATCATAGCAATATTATAATCAAACATTTTTCATAATACAGTTACAACAATCCATGTGAATCAATCAAACATGAACTCTCTAAGTATCGGAGGCAAATGAGATGGAATAAGAAATCTGACTTAGATTAACCAAGATGTCTCAAAAAAAAATACATAACCAGAGAACCAATTGTTCTCAATCAAAATATTACAATAGCAGGGATCCTAGCTCAACCATTCGACCATAACAAAATATCAAAACTGAGTATATATACTCAGAATTGCTGCAACTACCAGGAGCGTGATCGGGCCCCTACATTCAAAGCTTCCCGTCAGCGCCCGCTCTGTCATACTATACAAGCCTTCTTATGTCAGACGCGAGACAGGGACAATTATGCATTTTACAGAAAAATCCATCCCAGAGGAAGCTTCGGGTGGACAGTCTGCCTTCATGGATGCTCTCTGCAACGCTTTCCATTTATGGGGTGAAATGAGGTCTCAACTGCCGCCCCCTATATTCAATAACTTCCTTCATTGGGATCAGGATGAGGCCTGACACCCATGAATGCTTCCAGGGGGTGCCCACGACTTCTTCAAGTCAATCCTGACGCCTCGAGGCTGTGGAAATCTTCCCATGTGACCAATACGGGCGCTATAGGTGCTAAGCTCCTTCTTCATCAACCTTTCATGTTTCTGACCTCGGGCTATGACCTGACACTTATCCAATATGATGCTTCAGGATTTCACCCTTTGGATATTTTCACAACACCAGACCACAGAATTCTCGATGCCTGCTTTGACAAAATCTCTAAGTAATGGGCGCTAGTTTCTTTTGCTAGGCACACCCCCAATTGACCTCGGGCCGTGACCCAAGGCTCCACCTCTGAGTGCTTCGAAACTTTGGGCTTCGACCACTTCGGCCACTTCGAGCTTTACGCATCTCTCATTTCAAATTTCCTGAAGTGACTTTCTCTGCAACTCGGATCTAGCGCCACGCATCCCTCGGGATTGGACGACTCCTGCTCACTTTCGTTTTCGGGACTTCGGACCTTTGACAAACAAATTTAACAATATTCTGAACTCCCAATTCCCACGATAATTTTCCACCGTCAATATCTCCCGATGAGATCTATGGTCTAGATTTAACCTTTGCTCGACCTTGGGACTTCAGACCTTTTTCTATGGCTCTATACTTCGCGCATTTTCGAATTCTGAACACCCACGAACCATCGATCTGAACTCCAAATGGAATCCCAACCATTGGAAGCTTAAATCACATGTTTGCTTGATTCGAGTCTGGAATGGGTTGCTCTGAAAAGGTGCGCTTTGAAATCGAGACTGATACCCGCGCAAGAAAAGGATTGGGTCTCCCTATGACCCTTAGACAACTTTATGTGATAACACATATGAAAGTGTAATTGGTATGGATTGGTTGGACCAAGACCATGTTGTCTTAGAGTGTCATAACAAGGCATTCAAATGTGTGAATGAGGAAGGGAACCCAAGAACAATCCAAGGATTTCCTAGGGAAGTTACTTTGCGACAGATCTCAACAATGCAGCTAAAGAAGTGTTACAGGAATGGATGCCAAATATTTGCAGCTCATATGGAGGAAACTCCTAAGGATAAGGTGCTAAATCTAAAGGATTACTCAGTCCTGAAAGATTTTGAGGATCTGTTTAAGGAGATACCAAGACTGCCCCCAAAGAGAGATATTGATTTCTCTATAAACTTAATGCCTGGAGCAGCTCCAGTATCAAAGACTCCCTACAGAATGAGTACACCAGAGTTGAAGGAACTGCAAATGCAGCTTGAAGAACTTCTGAAGAAGTGGTATATATGCCCAAGTGTGTCACCTTGGGGTGACCCAGTCTTATTTGTGAAGAAGAAAGATGGGACATTGAGATTGTGCATCGACTTTAGACAATTGAACAAAGTGACTATATAGAACAAGTATCCTTTGCCAAGGATCATTGATCTCTTTGATCAGTTAAAGGATGCAAGGATATTTTCAAAGATTGATCTCAGATCTGGTTACCATTAGGTAAGGATCAGAGATGAAGACATCAACAAGGCCGCCTTCAGGACAAGGTATGGTCATTATGAGTTCACAGTGGTTCCATTTGGGTTATCAAATGGACCAACTGTTTTCATGTGCTTAATGAATGGTGTTTTCCGGGAATACTTAGACAAGTTTGTCATTGTCATTTTGGATGACATCCTTCTATATTCCAAGTCAGAAGAAGAACATGAGCATCATTTGGGGATGGTGTTACAAGTGTTAAGAGAGCACCAGTTGTATGCCAAACTGAGCAAGTGCTCATTTTATCAAAACCAAATTCACTATTTGGCGCATATCATATCCGAAGAAGGGATAGCAATCGACCCCGAAAATATTGAGGCCATTAAAAGGTGGACAACACCTAAGAATGTGATAAAATTTAGATCCTTCATGGGTCTAGCTAGCTACTACAAAAGATTCATTGCAGGGTTTTCGAGAAATGCTCACCCAATCACTTCCTTGCAAAGGAAGGGGGTGAAGTTTTAATGGACAACAAAATGTGAAAATAGCTTTCAGTAGTTGAAGTAGTTGTTAACCAACACTCCAATTCTAAGGATTGTTGATCTGAATGAATATTTTGTGGTTTCCACAGATGCATGCAAAGAAGGACTTGGTGGAGTCCTCAATCATAATGGGTTTGTGATATGTTTTGAATCCAGAAAATTGAAAGAGCATGAAAGGATCTATGCCACTCACGATTTGGATTTGGAAGCCATAGTACACGCCTTAAAGAAATGGAGACACTACCTCATGGGAAAGAGGTTTGAGCTGAGGACAGACCATAATGGTTTGAAGTATTTGTTTGATCAACCAACTTTGAATGTTAGGCAGAGCAAATGGTTGGAATGCCTCTGTGAGTATGACTTTGATATCAAGCACATCAAAGGGAAGGAGAACAAAGTGGCTGATGCACTCAGCAGGAGAGTGCATGAACTGCATGCTACAACCATTAGCATGTATCAAACTAATCTTAAAGGCAGAATTTCTGAGGCTGCAAAATTAGATTCGCAGTACATGGAGTTGGTAACAAAATTAGAGCAAGGTAAAATGCAACAAAAGGTTGAATATTATGAATTGGGAAATGATGGAATTCTCTTGTACATGAACATAATTTATGTACCCAATTCTCATGAATTGAGGAGTAGGATTTTGAAAGAGATGCATAACGTACCTTATGTTTGACACCCAGGATGTCAGAAAACAGTTGCAGCAGTCAAGAGCCAATATTATTGGCCAGGCATGAATAAGGAAATTGTTGAGTACATTGCTAAATGTCTAGAGTGTCAAAAAGTCAAGGTTGAGCATAGACACCCAGCTGAGTTTCTACAACCATTGCCCATTCCTGAGTGGAAGTGGGAATTGGTGAAAATGGATTTCATCACCAAATTGCCCAAAACAAGCAAGCAACTTGATGCTATCATGGTGGTGGTGGACAAGCTTACCAAAGCTGCCCATTTCATTCCTATGATGGTTACTCACAAGGAAACCAATGTTGTTGATATTTATATGAGGGAAGTAGCATGGTTGCATGGAATACCCAATACAATTGTGTCTAATAGAGACCCAAAGTTTACCTCAAAGTTCTGGAGGGGATCATTCAAAGGGTTTGGAACAAATTTGAACTTCAACATAGCTTATCATCCCGAGTCTAATGGGAAAACAGAAAGGGTGAACCAAGTGATAGAGGACATGCTAAGGGTGTATGTGGTGGAAAAACCATCTAAATGGGAAGATTATCTACACTTGGTAGAATTTTCCTACAACAATGGGTACCAAGCATAACTGAAGATGAGCCCATAAGCTGGGACAACCTAACTGATAGAACAGTCATTGGGGAAGAATTGCTCAAGGAAATGGAAGAGAAAATGGTTAAGATAAAACATAATTTAAACGTTGCCCAAGATAGGCAGAAAAGCTATGCCGACAAGGGCATAACTCATAGGGAATTTAAAGTGGGTGATCATGTTTTCTTGAAGGTGAAGGCCAACAAAAGTTATGTGAAGTTGGGAAAATGTTCCAAGTTGGCAGCCAGATATTGTGGACCATTTGAAATCCTAGAGAGGATTGGACCGGTAGCTTATATGATTGCATTTCCTGCATCTGTTACACATTATTTTCATCACCCTTATGAACGTTAATTATGTACACCTATCCTTTGTCTTTAGAAGGATCAATTGCCTTAATCCCTTGAGAAGAATGAAGATGAACTTTTCTAGACAAATGAAATTATCTTTTCCTTTGTAAAAAAACCCTGTAAAGAAGGATCGTCACACCATGCTTAGTGTTAAGGGTGTGACGATCTAGGATCGATGCAGGCTACACCACAATGGCCTGTGACATTGTCACAGTTTGCTCAGTGTTAAGGTTGTGACAATGATCTGTACGAAGAAAAAGAGAAGTTTCTCGATGCTTCTAGGATAGAAGCTTCGAGGGTGAGGTGGCCTCTGATTGGTTTGGATCTGAGTTGCATCTCTGATCTCATGGGATCATCTTAACCTCCTCACCTTATCCTTTTTAGCTTATAAAAGGAGGGGAGTTATCATGGGGAAAGCTAGCTAGCTTGGAGTTAAGCCTTTTTTGTGTCAGCTTGGAGAATAGATTTTGAGAAGGGCTTATGATAGGCTTCTGATTTATGTTATGAAGATATATTGTTAGTATCTTCAAACTTACAGTCTCAAAACTCGTTGGAGCATAAGTGTGTGGGAAGCAAGGAATTGTTGGAAGGGACCTGACAACATCAAGGCATCTTGTTATATCTTTCTTCCACATTCTTTAATACAGATATACTGTTTCTTTCCTATATGAACATTATTTGTCCATATTGTATGATTCCTTGATCACATACATAGTTTCATATCGAATAAACTCTGTTATTCTTGTTTTCGTTGGCTTGTGTTTCTTTGCAGATACTTCTCCATAAGCCTTATGGTGGAGCTGGGATCACATTGGCAAGGTCAGGTCTACAACATTTAAAAGGTATGTTTTGGATCCTCTTCTTATTTGGTAACTGAAATCTAAGGAAAGTTTAGTATATTGTCTTGTTTTGTTCTAGTTTCGGGGTGAAACAAGGGAGATCTGTTTGTGTCGGCACTTACCGATTTGTCCGATAACAAAATTGGTGACCATACTGGGGATCATATTGTTTTCCTAGTAGTATTGCTTTCTCGGTTTGATTGCCTAGGTTCTATTTTATGAGTCATTGGGAGATCCAGTATGACTCTCTGACTGTTGAATTGACAGAAAAGACTTTATCATTTTTTTAATTTTTCCATTTTTTAGGTGTTCAACGCACCCTGCTTTGAGACACAGTGCGACATCATTGCACTGTAATGTTCTTTGGCCCGCCTCAATCCGAGAATGTCGTACTGTGTTGGATTGTAGCCTGCGACGATCTTTTGGGAAATTGATTTTTGATAGTTTTTCCTTGCCCAGATCTGAGATAAGTGTTTGGGGTGATTTGTTAGGTCTGATTATAGTCTACTTGACAACGTTTGAATTTGCTTTGTTTTAGCTTGTTTTCTTTTGAAATATTTGATCTCTTGCTTTGAGTGTATTTCAGTTACAAAGCATTATTTTTGTTTAGAATTGTTTAGTGAAAGCACTTCTTTTTCTGAATAATTCATTTTAAAAGAAAAAAAATAGTTTGTGTTGCTTTTGTTTTAAAGAAGTTCGCTATTGCTTTTAGCTATATTTGAAATAAAAAGATTTAATTTCTTGCTTTGCATTAGATTGGGGGCATCTTTGCATTTGAAGTAGCGAAATTGCATGGTTTTTGGAATTTTTGGTATACAGTCTCTTTGGCTCATTTCTTGAGGATCTTGGTATTGATGAGTTTAATAAAATTTTGGGACATTGTGCATCTGAGAATGATAAACGTTCTCTCCTTCTCGTAATATATCTTTCATCGAAGTGAAATATTTGCATCTTCATTTCTTTGCATAAGTTTAGAGTTGATCAAAACATCATTTAGTCGACTCCATTTTCCTCTTGAGTAACAACAACTTATTAAAATTTACGCGTTAATAAAAATCTACCTAGAAACTTTTATATCTAGGGCTCTTTGCAACCTATATTAGATTAGTTGTAGGAATTTGGAATAAGTGTGAAAGATAACTTTCCAAAGATGTAAACAAACACAAAATCTTGAGTTAGAGAGTGGTGAAATCCATTTACTACATTTTGTCCTGGGAAGCCCTTCTCACACAAAGGTCAATCACGAGGTCACATTAAGGCCAACATAGTTACTAACCTTGCTTTGTTGGTCTTGGTGTTGTGGTTGCACGTATTATTGGGGGTCACTTGAGAAAACAACCCTGTGTGGGCCTTCTCAAGTCAATTTCGGGCTTAGTTACTCTGTCCTTGTTCAGATATCAGACTGTCGACTATTTCCCTAGGCATCATTGTTGTATTTGGTAACCTTAGTGGCGTTTCTTTAGGTTTAATACATGAGGTGACAGTGAAAGAGAAAGTCTTCACTGTACCTGGAATCGATGTTGGACAAACTCACTCAAGATCCTTGGAGGGTAAATCCATGTTTATTGTGTGGAAGCTTGCACCAAGGCGTAAGTCCGTTAAGCAGGTTGTCAACGCAACTTTTCCACCTGGTCTATCTCAACCCCTTCTTACATGGTTCCCGCGACGTTGGATTTCATCACCAACTAGTATGTTCATTACGATAAGGTTTTGTTTGTTTGCTTGCTTTCTAGATTTTTAGCGTGTGTTGTTTGTTTTTCCTAGTAGACTCTAAGTTGAATCTGTGTTTAATGGCGTCATCTCCTAGAATGACCAATGAAGCAACCCCTGCTCTGGGGGATACTTTTTTTTTTCCTTCCTACAAAAACATTGGTCCTCCTTACATCGCTACTTTGAGCCTTCGAGGTCTCACAATTGGATTACCGGTATGGTTGTTTTCCACTCGGGTAATCCCGAATGCAGCGAGTGCTTCGATTGTAAGCACTCCCCCCCAAGAACATCAACCTCATGTTGATCCTTCACCTTCTTCATGAGTAATATATTCTTTTCCTTCTTCACTTGCAAGGCCTTCCTTTGTTTCATCTTCTTCGCTTAGTGAAATCTCTTAAGCTAGTAACCTAGTGGATAAGAAGAAGAAGAAAAATAAGCAAGGGTCCAAACTTCCAACCACTGCTAGACATGTTGGAAAACAACTAGTTACTGATAATCATGTTGGGAGTGTTCATGATGCCAAGATCACCCAAACAACCCATAAGCCCAAGTACCCTTGCAGGATTTGTAAGGGTAGACATCTTCTTAAGGGTTGTCTTAGTCTATCCAAGGTTATAGAAACATGGTCTACACGCCCTCGCCAACCCATGTCGTCAGCCTCTGAACAACATGTTGATGCCCTCCCGTCAACTAGTCAGGATATCATTGGGAAGAAGAAAAGTAAGTCAAGTTCCCATGTAGGTTGTGCGGAGGGAGTCATCAAACTCACCTTTTCCTCCGTATGGATGAAACCTCAAAATTACTAGAATACATCACTGTTTCCCAGCTTCAAATTCTGACTGCTTACCGCAAGCTTACTCTCAAACCACTTGTAGTTGATGGAATGATCAATCCCATCCTTTCATCGGTCAGTCCGGTTGATTAGGTAGTCAATATGGTCACGTCCTTAATTAAACCAATTGACAAAGTGGTCGATCTGATTCCATCCTCGATCGATCCCACTCTCCCTTTAGACAGTGAAACCCAAGTGGTCGATCCTTTTTCATTCGTCAAACCCATTCTCCCATTGGAGAATGAAACCCAAATGGTTGATCTGATCCCATCGTCGGTCAATCCTACTCTCCTGCTAGAGATTAAACCCGATACTACCCACGTTTTTCTCGTCGAGACAAAATCTACCGTGCTAGGGGGAATTCCTCTTTTTCCCATGGAACCCCCTCCAAGTAACAAGGCCATCCTTTTTGATTGGGGTGCGCTAACTGGACCTCATCTTCCCTCTCACATTCCTTTCAAGATTACATTATATTTTTGTGTTTGGGATGTTCCTTAGACATTGATAGACGAAGGTGTGTCCTTTAGTATTTTTTCCTCTATTGCTTGGCAAGCTTTGGGTTGTCCTCAGCTTGTGCCGGTTACCTAGAATCTGTTAGCTTTTAACAGAAGAACCAACCACCCTTTAGGAGTCCTTCCTCATTTTCTCGTAACTTTGGGAGGGAAAACTGTCTTTATTGATGTCATGATAGTCCAAGACCCCTTGAATTTCGATTTACTCCTTGGGAGAGATTATTTATATAACATGAAATCCATCGTGTCCACTCTTTTTCGTGTGATATATTTCCCTCATGATGGAAGAATTGCGACTCTTGATAAAATTTAGTTCGTTGGTCCCGACTTGACCATAAACTCATTGACCTCCCTAAATGGTTCTTATATGCAGACGATATTGCCCCCGCCACAGGTCAATTATGTGGCGTTGTCTCCCATGCCTTTAGTTTCCAATGAAGATGGGCCTCTCACTGTAAGTTTAGTCTCTTATGACTTAGATCCGGTAGTTGACATGATGATCTCTTCGATAGGGCTATTAGAGCCTGATCTCCTTAACCCTATCACGACCCTCGACATGTGTTCCTTCTATAGTGTGTTTCTTCTGTCAAGTGAAGATCTCTTATAAGCCATGACTGATTTTTGTCCCTTCACATGGCGTCCTTCCAGAGCATTGTCCTCTTGGAAGCCATGATCAAGAAGAGAGATTTGAGCATGGTTTTCTTATTTCAATCTCATTAAAAAATGAAACCATCTTTGAGCATGGTTTTCTAATTCAATCTCATTAAAAAATGAAACCAGCTTTGAGCACGGTTTTCTGATTTCAAGCTTGTTAAAAGATGAAACCAACTTGTGAGGATAGTTTTGCGTCTTTGTGGAAACCTCGATAAAAAATGAAATAGATCTTACGAGGATAGTTTTTGCGTCTTTGTGGCAACCTCCTTAAAAAATTAAACAAAGGTTGCGAGCATAGTTCTTCTCCTGTGTCAAGATCGTTAAAAAATAAAACAACCCGTCTCGAGCATAGTTCATGTTCCTGTGTCAAGCTCGTTAAAAAATGAAATAGATTTCCCCCCTCTTCGATTGATTCAAGTACTTCGTTACGTATAGTATTTGAAGCTTCATTTCATCTGCCTATACCGTTGGAGGAAACGAAGCTTGGGGGGAAATGCTTACGCCTCTGGAATTCATGTTGAAGTTAAGCCACTAGGTTCTTAAGCTGGGGGAAAAGTACCAACCATCCCTGGATAATGCGTTGAGAAGTTGCAAGCATAGTTTTCTCTAGTTTCAAGCTTATGTAAAAATGAAACCTACCTCAAGCATAGTTTTCTCTGCTTTAAGCTTATGTAAAAAATAAACCACCTACCTCAATCATAATTTCCTCTGGTTCAAGCTTGTGTAAAAATGAAACCAAGTTCAAGCATAGTTTTGTTTAGTTTTAAGCTTGTGTAAAAATAAAATCTATCCCAAGCATAGTTTTGTTTAGTTTTAAGCTTGTGTAAAAATAAAATCTATCCCAAGCATAGTTTTGTTTTGTTTTAAGCTTGAGTAAAAATGAAAACAATCTCGAGCTTAGTATTTGTTCTTTCTCATGCTCGTAAATACCTGAGTATGTAACCGAGTAAAAATTTGTCAATTTTTCGGACTCGTAAAGGTTATATGAAAAAGGAACCCCTTGGAGATCCCTTTAAGATCTTTTCAGACTCTCTAAGCATGAAAAGATTGTCGAGCGATCTTGTTCTTTTCACACTCGTTAAAGAATTTGAAGAAAACGTTCGTTGAGTGATAGTTTATCTCTTTTTTGGTCTCATTAGACTACTTTATGGAAAAGGAAAATTCTAGTAAAGCATGATTAGAAAAATTTATGCAGTCCTCTTTAAGTTCTTTTCAAACTCCATAAATATGAAAAGAGCACTGAGTTTACTTTCTTTGGACTTGTAAAACAAACATCGAAAGTCCCATATGGGACCGAGCCACTCCTTCCTAGGGTTTGTTAAACATACTTCGAGGGACTCATCCTAAGGATGAGCTTACAATTCAAGCATATGTTATCCTCCTTAAGCTTCTGTAAAAATAAAGAGGTACTCACCATAAATGGCGAGGTAAAATTGGGAAAGAAATGTGTCTAAACCTATATTCTATGGAAGTGAGTCGCTTTTGAACATGACACCCTTTCACTCGCTTTGTGTCTATGTTGGAAAATCCACTTTTCTCTTTATCGTACTCCTTTATAAGATTACAAATTGGTCTGCGATCCATGTTGTTGTTAAAGCAAGATTTTCCTCACCATTTCTATCTTGCACAGAGGGCCTTTTTCCATTTCCCTATGCAGACTTGCCATCCCTTTTTGATGAATCCAGAGCTAAAAATACATATTTTTCCACATATACGCGCCCTATCTACTATACAACATGCGTATACGTAGGCTGCATTACTACAGCCCGCATACATAAGGATTTGTGACAGAAAATACAAAAATAAAGTCGGGTTTCCATGTCACAACAGGAGATCTCTGATCCTTGGCCTTCCATATACTAGAAACGTTCTGACTCGTCCCTTTAGTTTCATTTTGAAGGCTATAAGAACACAATTCCGAGCTATGGAAAAGAGGAGAAAGCATTCAACTTTGAGAGCAAAGTTACTATGGAGAAATTACTTCATATTGAGTTTGCATCCCTTTGTCCTTGAAGTATGAACACAGTGTTCAACCCCCAAGCTCTTTCCCTATTGTTGAGAGAACTTCATTGTCTCTTTTCTATGAGATTACCTTTGGTGGAGGATTGAAGTGGTGGAGGCCCAGTTGGAAGGAACTTGGTTTCTTGGTTTCAAACCGTGCCGACATGGAAGTCTATAATGTTTTCGCTTCTACTGATCATTTATTAATAGAAATACTCCTTTCCCGTCCAATTAGTATCGTGCAAATATATGATTATTATCCATGGGCATATTTGTAATGTTTATTAATGGGTTATGCTATCTAATGTGATAACCCATTTTATATTATCACTATATACTTTCTATGCTTGTTTGTTGAGAACTTGTTGCATGTACAAAGCTTTTGGTCGAAGTACTCAACAGTGAAACATCATCAAACGTTGGAACGAGGTAGGCTTCTTTCTTATCTCACTTGCACATTGGTTTATATAGCATATGTTGGAATTGAGTAGATTTCTACAGTCATACCTGTCTGTTGTGGTTTACCTTGGCCATAGAGAGTTTTTCCACATGTGTTGTATGGATGTTGACATCATCCGTACAGATGCAGACGTCAACAATATAGATGTTGACTCATCCCCTGCTGACTGGGCTAGGTTGACCAAACTTTGACCGCAAATATATTTCAATCTGTAACTCCGTTTGAAGATCTGTTTGCGTCATTAGAAATATTGTGACACACTCTTTGCGATCATGTCATTTTAAATGAGTTTTGGGAACTTTTATTTTTTTCCCTTTCACTATCTGTTGAAGCCATTCTAAGCATCCTGAGTTGCCTCTGTGAGTTCTGAGTTGTTCTTATCCTTCTCTGGATCCTTTTTGGATTACGCCTTTCCACTGAGAGCTTTTTGGACCACGAAAAGGTTTCATAAATCAACATGTAAGTGAGGGAAGAGTACCCTCACTTTGTCCTTCTCTCTCCACTTTGCCTTGCTTGGATGTGTGCCCTTTAAGCCTACTCGAAGATAATCAACATCAACCCTATGTGAAGTCCTCGTCCTCCTATCCAGGATGATATCTTCCTGTAACTCATCCAATTACTCAGGTGCAAACTCATAAACTGAAGGTATTGAAACTTCATCATCTTGATCCATGATCATGGGAGGCTAAAAAAGTTTCAAGTTCTCAACGTTCACAACTGAGTAAATCTGCATGTAAGGTGGAAGATCCAGATGAAAAGTATTGGTACCACTTTTCTCCAAGATAGTGAAGGGTCCATAAAGAATGGGATTGAGTTTCTTGCCATCACCCTTCAATCTCTCCTTGCTGATCTGAAGCCATACCCGGTCTCCAACCTAGAACTGATGATCAACCCTGTGCTTGTCATGTCGAGATTTATACTGTTCTTGACTTTTCTCCAATGGTTCCCTGACTGCCTGGTGTATCTTCTAGATCCTCTAGATGAACTTGTGAGATCTGTCCTCTGTTTGTTCTTCATTCACATCATCATCTCTCCCATACATCAAGTCCAAAGGAACCTTGGGTAGGTACCCAAAACATGACTCAAAAGGTGAAATATGAGTGGACGAATGTAAATCTTGGTTGTACACATGTTGTACACAGGGTATCTGTTAATCCCATAACTTGGGATGCTTATTGCCGTAGCCTTGAATGAAAAGTACCACTGTTTGGTTTACCACCTTTGTGTGTCTGTCGTTCCGTGGATGGAAAACAATGCTCCTCTTCAATTTGGTGTCCATCTTCCTCCACAAGCTAGTCCAAAAGTCCCCAAGGAATCGAGTATCTTGATTTGAGACAATGGATGTGCGTAACCCAAAGTGAAGCCAAACATACTGAAAGAAGATATTAGCAGTTTGATCAACAATGATCTACTTTTTACATGGCATAAAGATACACATCTTGCTGAACCTATCCACTACAACATACAAATAGTCATGACCCTCTTTGGTCATTGGTAAACCCCCTACAAAATCCATGGAGATACTTTCCCATGGATGGGATGGAAMRKGAAGTGGTCARTATAGCCCCATTTTTYTATTAGTGGGCTTACAAGTAGAACACATCACACACCCCTTTACATATTTAGTTACAATTGCTTTCATTTGAGGCCAGTAACAAAACCTCTGCAAATGAGCCATAGTTTTTCCTACCCCAAAATGCCCAGACACAAGAGAAGTGTGAGATTCTCRTATTACATGGAATCATTCACTTGTAGGAATACATAGCTTTCCAAGATGGTAGAGTAGTTTTCCCTGCAAACAATAGTTCTCTACMTATGCACCAAGGGTTAGCTTCTCATATACTTCTTTAAAATATTCATCGATGGCATACTRTTCTACATAGCTATCATGAGATAAAGAAGTATTCTTCAAAATAATAGAAGCATCAATAGGTGGTCTAGAAAGCATATTGGCTACCTTGTTACTTGTAACCTTTTTGTACTTGATTACCAAATGAAATTGTTGTAGAAACCCCATCCATCTGTAGTGTCGATATTGTTGCAATTTGGCCTGTGCTTGAAGATACTATAAGGGCTGGTGATCTGTATGTATGATTGTTTCTTTCCCTATAAAGTAGTGATTCCATTTCTTTAAGCTTTGGACTAATGCATACAACTCTTTATCATATGTAGGATAGTTAACAACAACTTGGTTAAAGGTTTCAGAGTGGTAATAGATAGGCTTATGATATTGCATCAATACTGCACCCATGGTGTATCCACTGGCATCTGTCTCGATCTCAAAAGGCTATTGAAGATTCGACAGTGCTAATACTAGTGCGGTACCGATCTTCTCCTTCAAGGTGTCGAAATCTTTTTGTTTTCTTTCCTTCCCACTGAAAAGTGTTCTTCACATTGGTTAAGGCATGCAAGGGAGTTTCTATAAAGGAGAAGTTGGAAATGAACCCCCTCCAATACTGTATTGCACCTAAGAATCTTCGGACTAAGGTTACACTTTTTGGCTCAGGCCAATTTACAATTACATTAATTTTGGAAGGATCAATTTTTAGTTGTCCTCCTCCTACAATATGACCTAAGTACACAAGTGCAGTCTTGCCAAATTCACATTTAGACAATTTTACATAAAACTTTTACCTTTGCAAAGTATCCAATACTTTCTTTACATGCCTCACATGTTCATCCCAAGTCCCACTAAAAATAACAATGTCTTCTAAGTATCCAATCGCCAAGTCATCTAGGAAAGGCCTGAATACATCATTCATCACACGCATGAAATTTGCCGGAGGATTACAAAGCAAAAATGACATAACTAACCACTCAAATAGTCCCTGTTTGGTTTTAAAGGTAGTTTTCCATGCATCCTATTCTATGACCTTGATTTGATGATATCCACTGCGCAAATCCAACTTAGTGAAATAAACAACATTCTTCAATTGATCAAGTAAATCATATATATGAGGAATGGTGTATCGATTTTTCTCCGTGATTTTATTTAAGGCTCGATAATCGAAACACATTCACCATGTGCCATCTTTATTTGGCACGATCACAATAGGAGAACCACAAGGAGATGAACTGGTCCTTATGACCCCTTGATCCAATAAGCCTTGTACCTGCTTCTTGATCTCTGTCATCCCCACAACTGACATCCTGTACATGTCCACATTAGGAAGAGGAGAATCCTACTGAAGATGTATCTCATGTTGGATTTCCCTCTTAGGAGGTAAACCATTTGGTTCCTAAAAAATATCATCATACTTAGAAACAATATCAATTAATTCCTTTTTATGAGATGGATCACATCCTTGGAAAGCGTCGAATGTCCCAACATATTTTTCTCTTACGACCATGAGTACATACCTCTTATTAGTGTTTATGAGTCTCTTCATTTTCCCTGCACTAACAAGTGGTGTATTTACCCTCATGTTGTGAGCTCTAACAATATATTCCACTTCCCCTTTAGTAAGGTGGTATTCGTTCTCATGACGAAAGAAGACTGCTTTTCTATCATAAAGATAAGGACTCCCCAACACTATGCCACATATATCAAGTGGTACAACATCCAAATCCACCTCATCAATCAAATTTGAAGCAATAACAAATCTGACCCTACATTGTTTGGTGACATTAATTTTTGCTTTATCACATACCCAACCAAGAGGATAAGGCTTCAGATGTGGTTTCGTTTCAAGACCCATMTTCTTGACAAGTGCTTCAGATATTAAGTTTACTTGGGAACCCAGATCAAATAATGTATCTATCTTAGTATGTTTAGATACAACCCTTATGTGAAATAATTCATTCCTCTTTCATTCATCATCATGAGATTCATTATTGGAACTTGAACTAGCATGAAGGGAATCTTTACCTTGTACTCCAACTGCTGTGATCTTTCCTTCATCTTCTGAATCAGAAC
This sequence comes from Picea glauca, assembly GCA_000966675.3. Lineage (NCBI taxonomy): Eukaryota > Viridiplantae > Streptophyta > Pinopsida > Pinales > Pinaceae > Picea > Picea glauca. Next base: position 10,409 of record JZKD02S1978386.1, on the reverse strand, counting down.
CAAGATCTTGTTGCATTGTGGCAATGGTTTTTGTCTCCATCGAACTGTTTCGATTTCTTTTCTGGATGTAGTTTCCAACAATGTTCTTCATCGTGAGCGCTTTTCTTGCAATGAGTGCAAGATGGATTTCATCCTTCTCTCATTACTGTGGCAGTCTTTTTGTCCTTCCTTTTAAACTTCTTAAAAGTTTTATGTGGGAGTTTGGAAGGTTTCTACGTGGGATCTTCTTGAATATGTTTCCCCCTGTTCTCAAGGTGAGTGGCTTGCACACAAACTTCGTCAAGACTAGCGGGGTTAAACAAGAGCAAAGTATGACGAATATAACTGTGAAGTGCACCAATATACTTCATTAAAGTTTCATAAGAATCTAAAGGAATGTTCAATGCAAGAGCTTTCTTCCTAAATTCTTCTGTGAAACTTTGTACAGTTTGACCTTTACTTTGACTTAAAGTTTTCCATTCCATCATTACTTTATGTAAATACCCTAATGGATAAAATTGCTTCCTTATCGTTGATTTAAATTTTGATTACGAGGAAAGAAGATTACCACACTTACTTCTGTCTTGAAGCTTTCTCTCCCACCATACGAGAGCGGTGCCTTCCAACTGAAGAGAAGCCAGTTTCACTTTAACTTCTTCTTCATCAATATGTTGAACTCATCAATACACTTCAACCTGTCAGATCCAAGTATCTAGCTTTTCAGGATTAGCATCTCCATTAAACATAGGTAAAGAAAATTTTACATCAAGCTTTAATAATGGTTTCTTAAAAGAGGCTTTATGGCTAGAATGATGAAAATGATGAGAATGCGCAAAGGAAGAAGAACTAGAACTCGAAGGTGAAGATGGAAGCTTAGGAGGGTCTGCTCCAGCCCCTTGGTTTACCGAAGCATGATCATCTACATGTTCTTCCTTTTTCTTCCCTTTCTTCTTTATTCTCTTCTCGTAATCTCCATACATTCGTTCGACCATTTCTGACATGTGATAAAAGATCATGTGTAATTTTTTCTCCTCTTCATCACGCTTGTCCTCTTCTGCCATATTCTTCCTTCGAGATGCATGACCAACTTCAAGATTGAAAGTCTTAAGAGTTCCTTCACCCTGCTTATACTTGGCCCTAGTAAGCATTCACACTCAACAATTCAAGTCAAAGACGACTACTCTAATACCAACATGATCCAAGATCGTTTCATTGAGTGAATTATAAAGAATTGCATTAAATGAGCATAAATTAAAGTGCACCATTAAAGAAGGAAAAGCTCAAAAATGAAGAGACATAAGCATCAAATTTGATATTAATCTGTTTCAATACGTCCTCACCAGACGTATAATAGGGGGGAAATATAATAAATGGATTGTCATTTTACAAGAGTTTGATCTCAACTTCACTTCGACAAAGTCCAAGAAATCACTGGTCTTCACATAGTTAATATCTGATTTTCCATGATTAGATGAGGATGTTATCCATGTTGATTTGTTTGTGGATGAAAAAATTTTCCTCGTCTCATCGTCTGACCCCTGGTATGGAGACATTGTTCTCTATCTTCAGACCTTGAAGTTCGCTCAACATCTTTCGCGAGATGACCGACGAC